>JBBPCX010110585.1:0-21392 GCA_037974365.1 Hydrocynus forskahlii
TCTGTGCTCGATCGGGATGTTTTGATTTTATATGATAAATTAATCCCGACGTTGAGAAAGTCTTTGTGGATGCACCCGCTCTAGAAATTTCGGCATTCCGCGCTTTACAAACGGCTTTCCGCCTGTCTTTCTTAGACATATCGAAATGCGCCCATACAGCAGACATGCTGACTCTAATCCAATCTGCCGTGTGCAGGCTGCGCTTGTTGATTGCGTCATCACTGATTCGGTCAGGTTAAAAAAAAATTTCGGTGGCCGAATATTCGGTGCATCCCTAATATATAGTTTCACTAGTGCTACAAAAGAAGAACTATGACACAGACAAATACACAGAAACATTTTGAATTTGTCAAGGCTGGTGCCAAGAGCTTTGTTAAACTGCTCGCACCATGGATATTGCTTCTTCTCCTTCTTCTTCTTCCTGTAATAGAGTATTTCTGTGCAGTGAACAATTGAGGGATGTTGTCCTCGTTATTGGGAGGTTCGGCCAAGATATTTTCTGGGCTCTTGACTTGGGCTCAGAAAAAGCTTTCACACTTTTTTCCTCACAACACAAAACCCAGTACTCCTCTTTCCCAATCAGCTATTTTGTGGACAAGCAATGCCTTGAATACTAAGGACGGCACTCTAAAGAGCAGGGCTTCGGCGGCCTCGGTGTGTGTATGATTAGCCACTGCTCTGGTTTTTGCATGCAGGAACATATTGGCAGGAACTCATGGGCTCTTCTGTTAAAGTCCTAAAGCATGTACTCCTGTTTGGGCCCCAGTACTGAGTGATCCTCCATTGTTCCCTTGGGCCCGGAGGTTCTGGCAGTCCGGAAGGGAGTTTTTTTTGCATTCCTTGCTGCCACCAGCTCCTTGATGTCTGCACCGTCCTCTCACAAACGGGAACTGTTGGCATCTGAGCAATTACTTTGACTTCACTAAGCACAAGGACAACTACATTTGAGCTGGGAGAATTTAAACCTCAGAAGGCCTTGCAAATGAGATTAAAGCAGCAAACACATTTCATCCATGGACAGTTTTGGCCAAAAATGACACATGCACATCAAACATTCTGGGAATTTTGACCAATAACATTACCCACTCCTATTTTTAAAACAAATAAAAAGACCCACAGTAAATATTGCAAATGATTTCAGTGGCTAGCCTGAGTTTGAATTCTGGTATTGGTTTGTTCCTGCGGTATTCAAAGCTATATTAAGGATTCTTTAGTATACTTTCAGTATTCTAGTGCTTGTTTAGGAACACTAACAAATATCTGAGGAGCTTTTCAGGCCAAGCCTACAGTTCAGTGGCGATTAGAATCGTAAATAAACGCTTAAAAATAAAGATGACAAAAATACTTTGGAAAGATGCTACAGAAGATGAACGCTTGGTTTCCTAAAGAACCTTTCAATGCAGGTTTTGAGGTTTTTTGAAGAACCAGGCACCGAAAAATTCTTTTGAGAATGAAAAGTAGTTCTTCTAAGGCAGCATTTCCCAACCCAGCTCCTGAAACACACACACACACACACACACACACACACACACACACACACACACACACACACACACAAACATGCGTGCACACGCACACCTAGGCACAGACACACATGCTCACACACACACACACTGATTAGTTGAACAGTATGCAGGGCAGTGTACATCCAGTACCAGGGTTGGGAAACAACGTTCTATGACTTCACTTCAAAGTATTTTTGGCACCTTTTTTTTTTAAAGCCTTCTCTCCTACGCTGGTCTTTTCTGGCTTATCGAAACAGCAAAACAAGAAATAAATCAATAACTTACACAAGAGTAAAGCAGTATCTGGTGCTCTGTTTCCATTTTCAGTTTCAAACTTTCAAATTTTTCACTAAGGTGCACAACTGCTCGAGGGTTAGTTCTCTGGAGAAAAGCAGGCTCTTCATGTTAAGCCGAGGCAGCGTACATGCTAACAATTTCTCCCACAAAACCTCGACAATTTCTTGTGCCAAACCACAAGAAGCATTTCCACGTGGCAGAGTCCTGTGGTGCAAACTACAGGAGAACACATGCCTCTGCACTAGACCAGCACAAAATATCCTTGGACAATCATTGAGGGAACGTGGGATGATAATCAAAAGAAAATTTGCGGGTCACACCATCAATGAGAGGACCACAAAAATGAAAAAGTAAATAAATAAATAAATAAATAAATAAACTGAACACACTTCGTGTGTCCTTGCAGAAAAAAGCAAGTTTGTAGAAGATTCACATGATGGCCTCTCGGGGTGATGTAGGAACGCAGGAGTGTACGGTTTCGAGGGAAAGGTTATTGGAACCATTGTCAGGGTGAATGCTCTTCTCAGAAAATATACAATGACTGGTTTATCCGTATGCACATGTCTCATGCAGGATGCTGGGAAAAAAGCAGGCAGCGTGGGAGTGTGGCTGGATGGGTGTGTCTGGTGCTCTCTAGCCTCCATCGCATCCAACCACTTCCTCCAGCGTAACCTAGAAGAATCCTTTCGTAGGCGGCCAATGTGGTTTCATGGGCCACATAAACAAAAAAACTGGCCTGAAATTCAACGACTGCTGGTATGCTACTCTGCGCTACCATCTTGTATCCCACTATCACAACACAGGCCTGCTAAATACAGCAAACCTGAGGAAAGGAACCATCTTCTACTTCAGACAGAGTGGTTTCCTTAGTAAACCCAAAACCTAACCTAGAATAGCTACTCAACCAACCTATTTTTCTTGTCTCCACACTGTGTAGGCCTAGAAAATATTCACCGACTCTGTTGAAACTGATTGACACTAGATTTAAGACAATTAGTAATCCACCACGTATTTAGATGACTAATAGGCGAGTTATTGAAGCGACATATAAGCCATGTCTGCCATACACCGCCTTTAATGGGTCCCATTCATTATTAGGAAAAAAAAATAGTATATAGTCTTCAGGGATGGGGTCAATTCAGGAATGACCGCAACTATTCTAACAAGAAAATGGGACTGGAATTGGAATTCAACAGCAAGTACTAGAAACTGGACTGGAATTGAATTGGAATGTCAGGAAGTGGAATTCAATTCAGTGAAATTCTGCCAAATTCCATTGCATTACTGTTTCTGAGCATGTACTTGGGATTACAAGTAGTGAGACACACTGGAACTTTAATCACGGTGCCTTAGAAATACCAAGCAATAGAAAAGAAATAGAAAAACGAAAGTAAATAAAACAAGTGTCCATTAACAACTGATAAATGATGACTGACACTGGCCATACATTTCTAAACGTATTGTTAATAATAGTATACTTTTACCAGTTTAATCTGATAAAAGCAACATGTATCCAAATCGGCTTTCATTTATTCTTAGAGGTCACGAACTCCACCCTTCATGCAACTCTGGGAAACGGCGTTTTAGACTAATTCAGGAATCTGTTGTTAGGGGCTTTAATGTGCAGAGGGACACATGCATATGAGATTTTACTTTTTATTACAGTGATTTGTGAAATTAACATGTTTAATGTATAAAACATACATTATTCTTTCTTCAATATTTCTTGTTTTTTTTTTATGTTTGATTTATGTGACTCTTAGGAAGTGGAATTTTGTGGAAGTTATGTGAATGCAAATCTGTTTCCTGACATTCCAATTCATTTCCCATTCCACTTCCCTTCAACTGCATGCAATTCTAATTCCAGAAAGTGAACTGGAATTTACCATGCATTCTTCATTCAATCCCTGATTGGCCCCAACCCTGAGAGTCTTTATAAATTTAAACAAAAAGCAAAACAAAACCGCCAGATGTGAAAAATGCATCAAGCTGTTTCCTCCTACAAGAGAGTCCAGCTGGAAAATTAAAAATATGAATTCCCATCTTGCTAATTTCGAACGAATCACTCCAGACTGAACGAGAAAATAATTTGAAATGTTTTACGTGTTCATTTATTTGACTGACAGATCTACACTGGGTAGGTAAGAGGTCAACAGGCAAAATACAGATGTTGCTCCGAATGCTGAAACCATACCATGACAGACGACAGAGAAACGGTGGTAGCAGAAGAGCAGGACAGCGGGGAGGCTGTGAGGCATGCATGCAAAAATACACACATATGGGGAAAAGGACAGGATATTGCTGGCTGAGTTGACAGAGGCCTAAAGACAGAAGATGACTGAAGGGCTTTTAAAATAGTTTGACGGCTCCTGAGACAAGACAACAATTTCCTTCTTGGATCGATGAAGTATGAATCAAATCTAATCCAAGAGTATGAGTGAACGTGACAGAATTTCTGAAGGAATACGTTTACTGTAACATGACAAATGATTCAAATGCACAGATTCTACATGTTGCTGTGTAACGTATCTTATGCATTCATGTCATTTTTGTCCACAAATCATCTGCAGTATGTGTATATCGTTGCTGTCTGATCAAAATCATCGTTTAAAAACACGCACAGATATTCGTACAGGTGACAACCAACATATTGGTAGATGACATGAATATGTACGAGGGAAGTGTTGATTCTATGTCTCTCCAAGAAATCATTCTCACCTCACTTTTTCTGTAAAATTTTGAAGATGGGTGATATAACCGTAATGTTTCATCTCTTCTACCAACACTCTGCTCAACGTGGTTCATCTGTTGGTCCTTTGATTTTGTGTGAATATTGTCCGGCAGCTTTGAGACCTATCTATCAGACAACCAGTCAGAGTTTACTTGATGCTCAGATTCGAATAACACACAGCTGAGCTGCACGCTGTGAGCTTTTCCAAGGCTACTTACTCATGGGGCTTTTTTCTTAATGCAGATAAGTGCCTCATCACATACGTATAAATCAGCCGTAAGTCATTATATGTACACTTTGCATTCACTTTGTCCTATACCTAACATTAGTAAAGGTAACCCAGAACTGTTTTACGTTCTAATTGCTTGTCCATGGCAATCTGAGCCCGGTATACACAACCTGGCATTGTGTGGTTCAATCAGGTCAGCCAGTTTATGGACTCCGAGCCTGTACTTTGCCAGCACAGGGTAAAACGATCCCTTCTAAAACTCGACCCCAACAGATATACCGAAAGGTGCAGAAACAGAGCGTGACTGAATTGAAACAAGTTATCTGGGAGCCCAGAAAAGGTGAATGGGGTACAGTGGCTCATTGTGGGATATTTTTAGCAAGACAAACAATGGTTTGAATGACACATGTGAATATTTAATAAGAAAGCAAACTGGAGGTGGGATCGGTTCAGGGCCACCGCACTGTGTGTTCATGACACACTCCAGGATCAGAGATTTGTACAACCTGGGCAAGACTTTAAAAGGGATTTCCACTCATTTTCCACTCATAACAGCATAGCTCAGTCGCTGAAGTGAACTGAATCGTTCAGTGCGAAGCTGAGCTGATGTAAAATGGTATGTTGTAGCATGACTGGATTAGGAACCAGGATGTCACCAATGCAAACAGAGCCAATTAATGTAAATCCATACATGCTAAAATAGTCAATCTGAAAAACGGATTTCCAATAGGGACCATTTTACCATGCAATACCCTGCATATACCTCTAAAAAACACATATGGCAAAAGCATTGCAACTCAATGTGTCAGGCATAAAATAGAACTTTCAGCTGATGGTCTAGTGGTTAGGGAGTTGTGGGAGAAGGTTGTGGGTTTGAATCCCAGGACTGCCAGAGGCACCACTGAGGTACCCTTGAGCAAGGGGCTGCCCACTGCTTCACTTGGTGAATGGGTTAAATGCAGAGAACAATTTTGTGCTGTTCACACTGTGCGCTGTGTTCCCGTATGACAAATGGAAACTTTACACTAACACTTACGCAATAACATTTCAAAGGCATGAAACTCTTTCTGGTTCCAATCACCCCCATTGTTACCCACTCTGCCTCAAAGAGTTTCTCTACAATGGCACATTTCCCATTAAACCGCTCTGTTTTTCAAATCTTAATGTAGGAGCTTTGAAATATAGGGGGAATGCACCTTTAAGAAGTACACACAATGAAGGAACTTACTAATTTCCCCCCAAAAAATCTGTTTTTCCATTGCCCACTGCAGAAGGCTGAGTAAAATAATATGTGGTTCAACGCAGCCCGCTCTTAAGGCAGGTCATGTGCTCGTGTTTGTAATGGAACAACACAAACGGTGCCTCATATGCCTTCATAAGAAAAGTAGAGGTGTGAAAAAAAATCTGTTTTCACTATTTACATTATTTATGAGGAAATACACAAATCCTACACAGACAACACACAGGTAACACACAGTGTTAGTTTACACAGGTGGTGTTTGCAAGTCAGGGAGCTAAACACTCCGTTAAACATAAATGACTACGAAAGGTGTTTTTTTTTTCTCTCCTAAGCAGCCAACAGTGTGAGAGGCTGGTGAACAGTTTTTTAAATGGGTGCTGAATCACTCCATTATGTGCAATATCACTACTGATGTCGAATCCTACTTATATAGTACTGATCTCTATTACATGCAGTAGCATACTCCTAAATACCATCTGTCTCATTAGAAATTCACTCAACTAAGTTACATCTATAGCGTTTACACCCAGCATTTGTATATAGCATAGTGTATTTCCTATTGAGGCCTGTTCTACATATTTTTATTTAGATTTATTTTATGTCTCTTTCCAGTCATTACATAAGCAATTTCCTCCAGGATCAGTAAAGTTTTCTGATTCTGAAATCATATTTATATAAACTCGTCTGTTTGGTTACTGCCTCAGGAACCCGTTAGAAGTCCTTCGTTCATGCCGTACAAAGTGAAGAGGAGCTTCCTGAGTCATTCCAGCTTGAAATTGAGCGGCATCTTGATCCAAGATGTAAGCACAGCACCATAAAAAGTGGGGCAGCTGGTGGTCTGGTGGTCAGGGAGGTGCCCCTGAGACCTAGAAGGTAAGGGGGTTGAATCCCAGGACTGCTAGTGTAACACTGAGGTACCCTTGAGTAAGGTACCATCCCCACACACTGTTCCTGGGACTGTGTGTTCCTGGCTGCCTGCTACTTCACTTTGTAAATGGGTTAAATGCAGAGAAAGAATTTCACACTGTTCACACTGTGCGTGTGACAAATGGACACTTTACGCAAATGGACTCTACGCAAAATCCGACTGGGAAACTGGAGAAGAGGAAGCCTCGCACCTGGACGGACGGACGGGTGACTTACCTGTGGCGTGTCCATTAAAACACTGTGTCTGAACTTCCCTCGCCGTATCTCCATTTCTAGAGCCGAGCCCCGAGCGACCGTGGCCCTGGCCGACTGATTTCGGCAAAACATCGTAAAGACAAACCCGCTTCCTTTCTCCTGAGGAAACTCTCCCTCTCCTCGTTCCTCCGCTCAGCTTTCACTGGGTTGCGTTGTGATTTATTTATTTATTTACTTTCGAAGTCCAGAAGATGGTTTTTCCAGTTGCAGTAATGTTTCTGAAGTCGCGGGGACTATTTTCCTCGTAAAAGCCCAGTTTTTTTATTTTATATGTGTCGTTCCTGACGCATCAAGCGCAACGACCACAAACGACACGTTGTGGATCCAACTCCCTCCCCTCGCATCTACAGGGAAAGACGTGCTGAAAGATTAAACACGGAGCCACGCGATTACTCATCCCAGAGTGGGGAGACAGCGTCCTCTGTCGGTGTCGAGACTTCATAGCAACACGGGTTCACTCTTGAGTTCTCTCAGTTCTCCCAGTGCTCCCAGTGTAAGGCAGGAGACCTGGAGGGGCCTAAGTAGGGCTCTTAGATTCCAAATAAACTGGAGGTCACTTTGATTCTGAAGTGACGCAGTGGATTCCCAGAGACAGTTTCTCACCACGATTGTCTTGAATCTCGATTTCAAAAATCAAGACGTACACTATTTGGAGAAAAGTATTGGGACGGCTGATCAGTACACCGACGGACTTTAATGACACTGCATTCAAAAACACTGAAGCAGTGAAGCAGCCAGGAACAGTGTGAGCAGTGTGTGGGGCCCCAGACAAGTTAAATTAATACACACCAACTGACACCTGAATGATTTTTTTTCCAGCCAGCTATAAACCAGTCACCTCTCATTGGTCCTAACCTCATCTCAATGAATTCTTGGTAAGAGGCTCCTGCTGAGCCCTCAGTTCACCCTGGCCAAACTGGCACCCTGCAGTCCTTCAGTGTGAAGGCTCGCAGGGCAGCAGGGTATCCTATTTCTCCTATTTGGTGTTCAGGAGGATGCTTACAAGCCCCCTCTATGGTCCTTAGTGTGACCTTTTGTGTAGCTTCTGGAGATCGGTGAGGATGGGTCTCTTTATTGTCTGTCTTGATATTCACATGTAAGTTAAAATGCTTTTGTCTGTTAAAGTAACTTCTCATTGAGCTCCATCATACAAATCTGAATTCACGTACCGACATAGCAAGCCACACAAGTCTGTATCATTTGAATGTTTTTTAACCTCACCGTCTCTTTCGCCAGCACCTACATTTGTAGTAGCTACAGCGTCCTAGTGAGTGAAGAACATTTGGAGCAGTATCTTTAACAGTACAGCTAGCACTACTGAACTTAATTCTTGTTGGAGAACATGCAGGGACAATGCCAAAATCTGTGGCAAACCAGCCTAGCTTTTAATACAATTTGTAATAACAGAAAATCAGTCTGATTAAGAAATGCTCCAAAATGTGTCATAATAAAATGTTACACCTACATTAGAACTAAAGTAAAGATGTTTTTGCCTGCTCCTGCAAAGTTACCATTTTGGAGATATTTGTGTTTGTGGAGAGGGGCATTACATACAAATTTGAACATTTAAGAATTCAAAGTCCAGTATATTCAGGATTCAACATTTAATAGCTGTTAATTTTGCCCAGATGTGTAGCAGCATCTTCTATTTGATGAATGCTCCAGTCTTAGACACACCAGTTTGGAGGACTATTATGGCATCTTTAGACCAAAAGTAACTTTTTAATGCATTTTCCAACCCCAGCCCTGTAGTTCACCTGCACTTTTCATGTTTTTCCCGCTGTAACACACCAGATACAACTCTAGAAGGACTTCAGCTAGCGATGTGACTCAAGTGCCGGAAACCAACAAACTCTGCAGTGCAGCTAGTTGATAAACACTGACTTACATTCATGTAAAAGTATTTTCCCCATCATACTCTCCACTTTCAGGCTCATCCCCCAAACTCCCACTACCTATACCCCCCAGGTTCTTCTCCTTGTTTTCCCCTTTTGTTGACTGTTTCTCTTGCCCCCTGGGGGGTTTCTCCAATTTCCTACATTATCTGCTTAGGAAGAGTTGAAGAGTGAAAGAATAGGGGAGATTATCTAACAGGATGCAGAAAGACAGTAAAGACCAGGACATTTTACATACTGAAACTCCCATAATGATTTGTAACATTACATCATTATAGATCTTCATCAGAGGTGTAAATCTGAATAGAAAAAAAGACAGACTTGTAGTTGATGACCACAGGCCACTGTGCATGGTTATTATTTATTTATTTTAACTAAACATCTGCATTTTCTTTACCATTTTTCAGCAGTTTTTCCTCTTAACAATTTGGGAAATCTAACATGAATACAGGATCAGAAATTCACTGCTAATTTCTTTAGTTTGGCAAACACTGGGGCTAACACTGCTGACGAGCGCTAAAATCAGTAGACACCCCCCAGAGTAAATAAATATCACAAAACGTCTCTCATCCTTCCCGAAACACATCTAGCTCTTCACTGAGGTGAGACGACGTAGCTGAGATGGTTTAGGCTATGAAATTAACCAAATCTTTATTTTAAAAAAGTAGAATGGTTCTTACTGAAGAGCTCAGTGACTTAAATATGAAATTGTCACAGGATGCAACAAGTCAGTCAATGAATTTTTTGCCCTGCTAGATCTGCTTCAGGCAACTGTAAGTGCTATAGTTAGCGCTGAGCGCCGGCCTCGTCCCAACAGAGCACCACTGTGAGCCTTAAAATGCTCAGACTGAACAGGCAGAAATTCCCACATACTCCAAAATATTGTGAGAATAGTGGAGGTTGTTACAGCCACAGAGTGGTTGGAGCAATTCCATATTATTGCACGATTTTGGAACAGGATAGTAAAACCAGTTCATACCATATTGGCCAAATAGTGGGGACTACATGGATTGGACTGACACTAACAAAAGTTAACTGTGGCATATCTTACATGCATGAGCGTTGGTTGTTGACTTCAGGAGAGCGTTCCATCATCACCCTTTGCTGAACATCAGCGGCTTGTCAACCCTCAATACCAGCTCAAAGAACACCCAGCAGCATCTCTGCTTCCAGCGGAGACCGAAAAGAACACTCAAACCGCACCCAAATTCTCACTATGTTCTAAAGGGGACTGTAGAGAGCATTCTCTGCAGCTGCATCATGGTGTGGCACAGCGACAAGATAAAATAGGATACAGTGCCCTCCACAAATATTGGCACCCCTTGTAAAGATTAGTAAAACAGGGTGAGAAAAATCCCACCTTTAATTGAAATAGATTTATTCAGAGAAAAACAAATTCCTCATCAAGAGATGATTATTTTAAACAAAAACACATGTGGCACAATTATTGGCACCCCTGCATTTAATACTTTGTACAACTGCCCTTTCCCAATAAAACATTTTGTAACATTTTGTAAGGTTGGAGAATACGGAGCAGGGCATCTGAGACCATTCCTCTTTACAAAATCCCTCCAGATCAGCCAGGGTCCCCGGTCCTCTCTTATGCACTCTCCTCTTCAGCTCACCCCTCAGGTTTTCAGTGGGGTTCAGGTCTGAGATGGTCATGGCAGAAGCTTGATTCTGTGGTCAGCCAACCATTTTTGTGTTGTTTTGAACATGTGCTTTGTGTCATTGTCCTGCTGGGAGATCCAGTGATGACCCAGCTTTAGTTTCCTGGCAGAGGCAGATTTGCTTAAAATGTCCTGGTATTTCATGGAGTCCATGATGCCAATTACCCTAACAAGGTTTCCAGGGCTTTTGGAGGAAAAACAGCCCCACAACATCACAGAACTGCCATCATATTTTACAGCTGGGATGAGATTCTTTTCATTATTGCCATCTTTCTTTTTACACCAAACCCATCTTGACAGTTTTTTGCCAAAAAGCTCAATTTTTGTTGTGTTAGACCATAGAACATGGTTCCAGTAGTAGTTGTAGGCGCTTACATTTGTGATTAACAAAAAAGTATTTTTTCTGGCATACCTTCCAAACAATCTGTTGGCATGGAGGTGGCGTCTGATGGTGGTTTTGGAGACTTGGTAACCCCAAGATGTAACTTAGTCCTGTAAATCACCACCAGTGATCCCTGAGGATGTTTTTTGTAACTGGAACTGTAGAAATGGGCATTTTTCATGCAAGTTTCTATTTTTTTTTTATAACCATTCCCACACTGATGAAGGTCAACACACTTCTAATTTGGTTTGTGTTCTCTTGTCTTTCCCATGTTGAGAGATGACAGTGTTACCTCAAATTTGTACCCCAATTAATCAGGACGTCATTGGTTACAGCTGGAAAGTTCTTACACACTCCATTCAACTCAAACACTTCAGCTAAACTGTGTTTACTAATCGTTACATGGGGTGCTAATAACTGTGGAGGGCACTTTAACCCTTTATTGGTCCCTGAAGTGGGAAATTTACAATGTTACAGCAGCAAGTAGACAGAACAAAAGAAGTTAAAAACAATAGAATAAAAGCTATTCATCGCCACAATATAATATAAAAAGTACACTACATAAATAATAAAATTCAAATATAGAAATTTGTGTATGTAAATATATATATTTTGCATTATTGCATAGTGTACTTTATATGTGTTTTTGTTGTGTATTAACATGTACGCAACATGTATATATCAGCACGGTTGAAATGTCCCTTGCTCTATTTTCTTGTAATTATTATTATTTATTATTGTACAAGAATGCAAATGTGTAAAAATGCAAAAGTGTAAAAAAAAAAATCCCTGTTCGGACAAGAACCAAAGGTCACCTAAGTAAAGAAGGCCAGCTCGGTTGTTGGGCTCCAACAAACTAAGCTGGAGGCAGTGGTAGTGGAGAAGAGGAGGAGGGATACAATCAACCCCCTCCTCGGAAACCCGCACATCCACTGTACGATGAGCTGTGGCAGATGAGGAGCACCCACACTCACCGCCACTGATGTCACTGAAACTGATTTCGGCTATGAGGTGGGAAGGATCAATGCTTTCTTACGTCTATAAAACAGACATAAGATCCTCTGCCGGACCACGAGGCTGCTTCCTTCTTCAATAAACATCAAGCGGTTTGCTTTTTTGACTAAGAAAAACGTTTCAGACTTCGGCTCGCTCCAATTCTCCACGACAGTAGAAGAAGGAAATCATCTTACGATACGCACAAGGTGACAGAAAGGGAGACAGAGCCATGACATTTATGAGTGGAATTTCATCTTTGACATGAAAAGCAAATTCTCTCTTACTAATATTGCAAAAATGAATAAAGAATGAAAACGCGATTCAGTTTTCCGTTGTCCATAACGGTTTCAAAACTGATTTCTTGCCATATCAGTTCATTTCAATGCAATTAAAACACATCCCATGTTGCCTCATAGTTACTTTTTTTTTTTTAACCTTGCTAGTTCATGTTCCAGGTTATGTTAACCTCAGTTTATTATATTGTACTATTTCAAAGACAAAATTCATATTTCTTCAAACTGTAAAGATGTTTGCCCTTTTCTAAAGTCCAGCCCAAATGGTGCCCTTAGTGCTGTGAGCTGCCTTTTGTCCACAGTTAGTGATGTTAACATGCAGACCAATAGGACAAGAAGCCTTAAGCATGTTTGGTGTAAACACATGCCTTGTAGGTTCTACACACCTTGCTCCTATCTTATCCGTCACATTCATTTTTAACAGTGGCTCTTATCAGATTACAATCAAAGACTGCACCAAGGGAGTATGGAGGACACTAAGGAGCACCTTCTTGATTGATAAACTTGTATTTGTTAAGTCATTGTGCTCTACTGGACGAGAACATTTCATACTGACCATTTTATATTGACGCCCCCACCAGACAACACAACACTGAGCAAAAAACACTCAACTCAATCATTTCTAATTTCACTGAGTATGAACACAGGGCCATTTAGTCAAGAAGTGAAAAAGAACATAAGGACTTTTAATTAATTTATGTACAAAGAATACAAAACATGAAATTGAACAGTTGAATCTGATGCAGAATCTCCCATACAGCAGATAGCTGAAGAAATTCTTAACCTGTAGAGTAAAAAAAAAACTGTATGTCTTGAATTAAGTCAAGATGTAAGAAGCTGAAAAAAAAAAAAAAAAAGACTACACTGAGAAAGGGAAAAGATTCAATTTCAGAATATTCTAGGATTACAAATGTCTCTCAGCATTTCTTATCAAATGATTTTATATAAGCAAATAAAAGGAACAAGTTTCTTTCAACCTTAACTTAAAAACCAGAACATTTACCAGATTAACTGCATACTGCTTCACTTGTGATGAAACTTCTTTCCGGCAGCTTCCTTGCGACCTTGTTTCAGGCCCTGGAAGTGCATTAAAGAACAAAAAAAAACATGTATTTACCACCCGAGAGGTATGGTTTGGAATATCATATCGAAGACACTTACTAAGTAGTATCCTGTGTGGTAGCCACTCATGTACCACGAGATCAGCATGCTACCTAAGGCTTCATCATCCTCCAACATATCGGGACTCATTGGTGGCGGTGGTGGGATCATCTAGGTCAGAGGTATAAAGTGATGTTTTGGCCGAAATAAAAATCACATTTCAACAATTGTCCCTTGACTTTAAATCTACTACTTCAATCTGCCAAGACATGTTTGGTATCCAAAGTTTGCTTCTTTAGTTTGCATTAGAGTTACATGGGTATTAAAACGGCTGCTACTGTTGTTTGTAGCTTTGCAAAGTATTTTTAATTTATAAAAGCAAGTGTGTGATGATTTAGACATGCAACCCGCACAACACTAATCTGATGCCTATAAGCATGCATTATTTGTTAGCTTCACTAGTGTAGATCCTCCAGCTCCAAACTAAAGATGCCCAATTTGGATACCAAACATTTGCCAAGACAACATTTAGGGTGAGGGGAAATAGGGCAATCACTGTCAACAGGCACATATTCTAAAAGCCACATGTAATTTCCCTGTCTTTTTTTAAATAAAAGAGTTTGTTCTAATGTGTAAACATTAACAGTTTCAAAAGAAAACTCTCCAGACCACATGGTGAATACAAGAAAACTAATCTGACAAACAGCCCCATTTACATTTACAAAGCTGAAAATGGTCATGAAGTAACGAATAATGACCGTTTTGGTATATAAACCACAAAAATATCAAGTGAACATCATAACATTTTGTTTAAAACAATAAAAAAAAGAAATCTTACCGGTGGGCCAGGAGGAATCATAGGAGGCCAGCCAGAGAAAGCAGGTCCAGGGTCTCCTCTTCTTCTGTCAGACTGAGGAGGACATTATCTTTAAAAAAATGGCTATCTATTTTGTACAAGATGAAAATAAATGATTTGGAGTATTCAAACTATAAAGTCGTGTGGGTTGTCTTTTGGTCATATACACTATATGAACAAAATTATTGGGACACACCTGTTTTTCAGGGTCTGTGCAAAGCCCCTTACTTCCAGTGAAGGACAATCTTACTGCTTCAGCATAACAAGACATTTTGGACAACACCATGCTTCCAACTTTGTGGACACAGTTTGGAGAAGAACCTTTTCTATTCCAGCATGACTGTGTCCCCGTGCACAAAACAAGCTCCATATGACATTGTTGGATGAGTTCGGTGTGGAAGAACTTGACTGGTCCACACAGAGCCCTGACCTCAAACCCATCCAACACCTTTGGGATGAACTGGAACGGGGATTGTGAGCCAGACCTTCTCATCCAACATCAGTGCCTGACCTCATAAATGCTCTACAGAATGAATGGGCACAAATTCCCAAAGAACCTCCAAAATCTTGTAGAAAACCTTCCAGGAAGAGTGGAAGCTGCAAAAGGGGGACCAACTCCATTTTAAAGTTTATGTATTTGAATACAATATAATTAGAGTTCTTGATGGTGTAATGGTCAGGCATCCCAATACTTTTGTTCATATAGTGTACATGTGGTGTCATCCAGTTGCACATTATCTCAGAGATGCTAAGAATCTCATCAATGAAAACTTTGCTAATGACATCTAAAAATGTACAACTGCATCATGCATATGAGCAAGGATTTCATAGTCAAAGTGATGCTATTTGATGAATACAATTTCAGTTATGTCTGTACAATTAGAAGACACAGAGATAGCACAGAGACAGCACAAACCAAGTGTACTAAAAACAAACGAGTGCAGATGGCTCACATTTCTGAAGTGGGGACCAGGTGGGGGGCCGGGAGGAAAGCCTGGACCCCACATAGGAGGTCCAGTTGGAGCTTTTCCTTTAGGTTTGTGCTTCTGCTGACTGGACTGGTGGGGAGTAGAAGATAAATCACTCTCCTCTGTTGAAGACTCTGCCTCTTTATCCTGAAATTCGGACAGTTAACAGTGAACACAAAACACTACATGTGTGACCAACCTGCACAAGGAATAAAATAAAACAGCTACATACATCTGTTTTTTTCACTTCCTCATCCAGTTCTTCGAGATCTGACAGGAGGTCCTTCAGATTTTGTTCCTCCTCGTTACCATAGTCAGTGTAAATCACAACACAGGTGCTCTTATCCGGGTTGATGGAGGAAATAGTAGCAGCATAAACATTTCCATCCTCAGACCAAAAGGCATAACAGGAGTCTCCAACTTTCCACTGCAAGACATATCATGGGAACTGCTGACATTTTTATGATAAACAAGAAACAGGGGCAACACTGGAAGTGTAAGGGCGGTTAGAACTACCTCTCTGTCAGGAGATGAGTTACACCTCTTTCTGCTTTTGCTCTTTTTGTTATTTTTTCGTTTAGTTCCAGGATTCTCTTTTTTAGGCGGAGCCACATCATCCTTCCCTTTTAATGCGTTCTGGAAAAAAGGAAGAAAGATTCTTTTTAAATTTGCGACATTATGTGCTGTGGTGTGTTCACGTATGACAAATGGACACTTTACACCTTACTTACACGCTGCGTAAACAGCACTAAACTGTTCTCTAAACGTAACCCATTCACTTGAGTGAGTGTGTGGGGACAGTACCTTGCCCAAAGGTGCCTCAGTGGTGCCAGTGGCAGTCCTGGGATTCAACTTACGACCTTCTGATCACAGCAACAACTCCCTGACCACAAGTCCACCAGCCGCCTATACTACTCATATACTAATGATCTCTATGATGTGCAATAACGCACTCCTCTGTGTCGTTAGAAATTCACTTAACTATGTTACTTATCTATGACCAATCATTTGTATATGACATCATGTATTTCACATTGAGGGTTTTTTTCTACAGATTTTTATTAGATTTTTTTAGACTCCAAAAAGAGGGATATGAGGAAACATGAAGGTGTGCTGTAGAACTCACTGAGTGTAGGTTGAAAGGAAAAGAGATTAGAAACGGTCTTACCTTGAAGGATACAACTGCTTTATCGTAGGCTTTAATCAAGGCAGTGTCATCCCAAATGTCTGAATCCTCACTCTAAGAAGCACAAGCGACAATACTGTCAAACATAACAAACTACTCGCTTTGTTACTTGTGAAAATACGAAAAGCAGCGCTGATTTATGACCATATGATCACAGAGTAGGTTACATCTCCCCTCATCAACTGATGTATACTTTATACATTTATACAACTACAGAGCAGGCTACACATCTCCTTATCTGCAGATGTATTTTCTAGAGAATAATTTACACTTTATTATGCATTGTTCTCTAATGTTAACTGCTGAATTAATTTGTTGTTTGTTTATAAATGTTACCAGTTAGCCTAGCCTAGCCTAGCTTCCCTAGCCACCAGTTCGAAGTTTTAATGCTGTTACTGGTGAGAATCTGACATGTGTATTAGCAAGCCAGGTTTTTATGGTCCCTTACTTGTCCAGTCCCACGGCAAAATATAACATCGTTTGTTCCGTTTGCCATATGAGAAGAAAAAAAGCATCCAAAGAGGAGCAACTCCAGAAAAAAATATGGACCAAGCGCAGCGCGTGTCACTGAAGCTGATGACGCTAGAAGCACGCGACGAAATAGGCTTCGAACGGTTGCCCAGCAACGGGCTGTTCTGTTTGGTTAGCATTACTGTTAGCAACCAAAACAAGCCCCGTTACGAGTCCGTTATCTCTCTAAATCTGCCATGATAAACACAGCTTTGAGCTCCTTCGGTGCTCAGGTCGTCTTGGCCACTTCCAGCGATGAGAACCACCCGCCAGAAAACATAACGGACGGGTGAGTGCAGCTGTTTGATCGAGTTTGTTAGGTTTAACATTCCATCCAGATGCAGCAATCTCAGTTTCAGCCCTCTCCTTACACTAAAGATAATCACACCAAGGTAACAATTTTAGTACCATCAGTATGTTGAAGAGAGTGAATTCCTAGTTACGACACACTCACAGTGTCAGTCCATTCCTTGCGCTTAAAGTGGCCCCTTATATTCAGGCGTGAACACACCACAGGACACCACAATGTGAAATTATTTTTCTGCATTTAACACGTTCACCAACAGAAGCAGTGGACAGCCAGTGATACAGCACCCAGGGAGCAGTGTGTGGGAATGGTACCTTGCTCAAGGGTACCTCAGTGGTGCCATTAGCAGTCCTGGGATTCGAAGCCATGGCCTTCTGATCGCAGGGACTACTCACTAACCATTAGACCACCCACTGGCCAGGACTAGCATCCCATCTAGATACAATGCTCTTACAGTGTCAGCCTGTTCCTTACAGTGAATACAGCCAGGTTAATAACTTTAGTACCATCAATACTCTAAATACGACACACTCACAGTGTCTGGTGGTTAGGAGTATGTTACTGCAAGTAGTAGAGATCAGTAGTATATAAGTAATATTGACATCTGTAGTGATATCCACAATGTGCATAAGATATTGCACATAATGAAGTGTTAAACCAGGTTAATAACTTTATTACCATCACTACTTTCTTCAACATGTTAATAAAGAGTATATACCTAGATGCGACACACTCAGTGTCAGCACACTCCTTACACAGACAAACAGAATCAGAAAACTTTATTGATACCAGCGGAAAGGAAAAGCTTGTTATGACTGCAGAGATGCAGAGACACGGAGATATAAAATACAAATGCTAGATAAAATACTGTAGATATGAATTTCTAACGACACAAATGGTGATTAGGAGTCTGTTACTGCATGTAGTGGAGATCAGTAGTACATAATATTGACAGAAGTAGTGACATTCACAGGATAAGAATATTGTACAAAGATATTGCACATAATGAATTGTTAAACCTGATAACTTTAGTAACACCAAAACTTTCCTCAGCATGTAAATGAACATGTAGGAAGTTAAGACACCTTTTCTTTTATCTGTTGTTGAAGTGGAGCTCTTCAAAAAAGACTTTCTCAGACATTCTGACTTTTCTCCGGCCTTTATATTTAACTTCTAACATTTCACTGCAGGAAAACGGAGACGTTCTGGCTGTCCACCGGTATGTTTCCTCAAGAGTTCATCATCCGATTCCCAGATAACATGAAAATATCACTCCTCTCCGTTCACAGTTTTAATGGTGGGTTAAAAAATGTATAAATCACACTGTAACGTTTTCTTACTGTAAAATGAGGGATTTGTATCTGTATCAACGACATCCTGACATATTTTCATTGCAGTGAAACGTATACGGATAGAGAAAAACACACTGGAAGAGGCTGATAAATTTGAAGTCGTAGCAGAGAAAGGTACAGAAACACATGAACAGTCTGGATTTGTTTCAGTGTGAAAGACAGCGACTGAGAGGCTGACTCATTTTGTCTTTTAGAGTTTGAACAGACAGAGGGAAATCTACAAAACAATGATATATCTGTGAGTTTCTCTTTTTTCTTTTTTTTTTTCTCATGCCAAAGTTGAACTGTTTTTGAAACCCAATCATGTAATATGGGTGTATTTTTGTGTTTTTTTGCAGCTTGATGGCTCGACTGCAACACACTTGCGGTTCCTCATCATCTCTGGATATGATCATTTTGTCTCCATACACAAAGTGGGTGTGGAAGCATGAAAACAATCATTTCAAATTTTCTGTATTTTTAATAATCAGACTAAGTGTATACATTTGTAAAGCAGCTCTTTTGTATTATTTATAATCTAGTGTGAATTTCTTGAAGCACTCACTCTGTATTTTCTACTGAATAAATGTTTTGAACAATCAGGTCTTATTTCATACTTTTATTAGGATTTCCAAATCTAACCCTAACAGTCATGAAAAAAATCAGTAGATGACACGTCAAACAGCAGGTAATCCAGTTTAAGAACCTCGTTTTCTCACACTTGCCATTTAAAATCAAAGATCTGTGTCAGTACCTCTTGATATGTGAGGGAGTTTAAACCTCTTTGGAGAATCCACAGACACACACACACACACACACCTGACCCAAATGTGATTTTAATGTCAGCTGTAAATAAAATGTCAGTTGTGTTCAATTGAAAAGTCTAAGATACAGTTAATTTGTCCAAGACCAAATTATGTAGGTTACAATCAAAAGATGTTAATTATATTTAATATAATTGGTTTGTTACTAAACACACTCAGGCGAGTATCCGATTTTCTTCCCAGTTGAGTCATGTTCAGTCGCGCCCATTATCTAGGACTCCCCATCACACAGTACCACCATCACTGCGAGAGGGATAGCTAGCACTGAGGTAACAGAAGACTGCCAATTCTGTTATCTCAGCTAACAAATGCTTTTTAATTTTAATGTCAGGCCTCGAGCCACAGGTTTGAATAAATTAGCAATGGCTGTTGAGAGACGAAAACCAGGCGGGGAATGGATTTGAATAGAAAAGAACTGAGATTTTGTTAAAGCTTTGTGGTAACATACACCCAAGGTGGATGTGTTCAAGAGTGGCTATCAAGAAAAGAACCTGAACTTGGCACATCTGCGATACTCTGTTTGACCTCCAAAGGGCATAAGGTTAGTGTTCCCTCTCTTTCACCCAAAAAAAGCTGGGGAAGAAGCTTCACATTCTGAAGACACCAAACTGAGTTTTCTGTATAGGAGCGTTGAGAGCGGCACTCAGACTAAGACCCAGGACGAGGCGAGTGTCGGCAGGGTCGATGATTCCATCATCCCACAGTCTAAATGCACAGGAGGTGAGGAACGTAACGTCAGAAAGAATTCAGATCCACAGTAGAACACAAACAATGCAAGCTGAACACTAAGATGGGACACAAGTATACAAAAACTACGCTGTGCAAACTTGGATTCACATTTCTAAATGTGATTTAATATGCAATTCAAGCATAACTATAGTGGCCACAACTTACACAAAGTTTGTAAAAGAGTCTAAATATTCCCAGCCACAGTCCACATCTACACTTTTTTAATTACTGTTTTTTTCTGTGTAACAAGTAGCAAACCCCTCAACTACTGCAATGGTAATGTGTTGTGGCTTTCGGAACAGAAGCAGATCTGGTTTAGGTATATAATTACCACAGTATGTTTCTAGCATTATTGTATAGCAAGATGTTATTGTAGACATAAGCAATACTATTTTGTGCATCATTCCCATTAACAAATTTAAACTACAAAACATCAAAAGATAATCACTACAGTACAAGTAATTTTCAACAGCTGGATTTAAGTCTCCACTTAATCTATAAATTTACCTGGCACTGGAGTAGTATGGGCTTCCCTCCTCTTCAAACCGTTTGATAATGGGCTCCTTCATAGCTGCCTCCTCTTCTGCTGTGAACTAGAAAGTCATTTGCATTGAGAATACAACACTAATCAACAAGAAGCTGCTATTCATTATAAATAGACAGATTACCCCTGAAACTCAAAGTAAGGGTGATGCTTACCTCTTTCCCCTCTCTGGCTTTCTGGTCTTTAGTGATGGTGGCTAGTACATTTGCTGCCTGCTCTCCTCCCATCACCGAGATGCGTGCATTAGGCCACAGATAGAGGAATCGGGGACTAAGGAGAAAAACAATTTTTGAGATGACAACAAAAATAACAAAGCTGGCAGGACACTGGTGCATTACAGCAAAAAAAAAAAACATTTTCCTTCTCCTAACTCTCAAGATGTAGACAGTATGGCATCATACTTCAAAAAATTTCATTATAAATGAAAACAAGACTAATTATGATCTATTTATAATGAAACATGGAAATGGTCCAACTGAATATAGCATGATATGCTCATAATAGTGTTGTGATATGTGACGGATTTAATTTTGTGATGTATAATTTAAATTTATGTACATGTCTACACAAACTATTATAGACACATACACATTCTCTCTCTCTCTCTCTCTCTCTC
>JBBPCX010110593.1:0-21391 GCA_037974365.1 Hydrocynus forskahlii
CATCGTCGCGTGCAGACACATAACTAGTTATGGGAACTGATAAGAAATTATTGATGTCAATGCCATTATCGATTCTTCTTATCGATCCGATTCCTTATCGATTCCACTATCGATTCCTAAACTGTCACAGGATGAGCCTGTTGCTTTAAGAAACTTAGCATTCTGGGTAATTGATCCTCTAGGGAGGCTGGGAGACGTAGTCTTTCAGGGAGTGTTTGGAGTTTTACACGGCTGCTTTGTTTGTGAGTGATTCTCGCCACTCTAATGTTCTTTTTGGAGACAGTAAATAAATGCCCCCATTTCCGAGGTAGGAAAGAACAGACCCTGATCCCCGTGACTGTCTCATTTTTGGACCCGCTCTGTGGCCGAGAGTAACGAGCCAAAGACGCCTGGCTAGCTGGTGCTAAAGCCGAGTCTGAGAAGGCAACAGCAGTATAAAATACATATTTTTTTTAACTGATCATAATTTTGCGGACAGGTAATAAGACCTGCTTAGCTACATATTTACATTAAAAAAAATAGTCATAGCCCATTTTTTTTAGCTTCGAAAGCAGCTGTTTGATTAGATGTCAGAACTCAATCTTGTCCTTTAGGCTACATGGTAAATATAAACACATGAGTAATATGGTCCAAATACGAAAATGTAATTATAAAAATAAATTAGTATCGATAAGTGCTATTGTAGTTAAAGTTACCCTCGTGTATGGAAACCGCGGCGCTTGCACTTGAGTGCTGTGAATTGAACACATGGCATTCTTAAATTTTAATGCTGTGTTAAGACCTCAAATGTTTTAACATGTTGGTAGTGTTACCACCCTGGCAAGTTAAAACGGCACTGCACTGGTTAAAAACGCAACTATTGTTTGTTTTGGTAAAATGCAACCACGCCGCGGACCGCTTTCTCCGCTCCTTCATTGCGCGCGATGCAAGAAAAAGTCCGAAAGAATCGTTAGAGGAACCGATAACGCCAAAGGTAAACAATTCCGGTGCTTCGCAAAATTAGAACCGGTTCTAAATCAGAACGGGGTTTCGATTCCCACTCCATCTCATAATAATTGTAATGTGAAAATCAATTCACTTCAGATTTAAGTGTTTTTAATGTTGTGGTTGGTCATTGTGTGTCCAATATGTGTTACATGTTTGTAAGTACCTGTATACTTCTAGTCAAGTTTTAAGTTTTTACCACTTATCCATTTGTTTCATAACCTCCAGATTTTTATTCAACACTGGAAAGTTGTTGAGTGAACAACTATAAATGAAAATGTGTCAAGTAAAACACATTCTTTTATAATATGAAAGAATAAATAATATGTAGGCTAACAGTGCATGTCTGACTCTTATTAACTGGTTGAGTTTTGATGGCAAGAGTCCAGTTCTAGATTGTCCTTCAACTTTAAATGCACTCGTTAGCTGTTTCATCCCATTGGCTGACACCTAACAGCTCGTCAAATATCGAACAGTTTCTGGTGATCCACATTATAATTAAAATTATAATTATACTGGGTAGCTTTTTATAGATCAGAGGTGGTAAATAAAACTATGACATTTTCTGGCTAATAAAGGTACTCAAACGGTGAACATACTGTAAATGCATTTGTTAGCAAAGCGTTTTGAGTGTATTTGTAGTAAATATTAAGTGACTAATATGCAAATGTAGAAAATCTCAGTGTGTACAAAAACCTTTGACTGGTTCTATAAGTAATGAGTAAAGCCCAAACCATAATCTAACCCTAATTTCTGTAATGTTTTCACTCTTTCAGTCTTAAGAAACAAACAATAAACAATTAAAATGTACAAACACACACACACATACACTATGGAGATCGACTAGAGTCACATAGCTCGTGTCGTCTCATCTTTTGTGTCTTCCGACGTCAGAGAATCTCTAACTGTAGAGTCCAGTCACATAACATCATGTAAATACAACCAACTCGTTGACCTAAAGCGCTTCTTGAAACTGTGTCACTTGTCCATCTCTGAAAGTATGTCAGCCAGAGCCCAAATGAGGCAGTTTTATCACTGTTTGAGATTTTGAACTTGAAATAAGGTGACCTCTCAGCAGCAGTAATCTTCCAGTGGCATGTGACCGTATGTATTTAACCCTGCGTTCCTGTCCGTCACCTCAGTAATACACGCCATTAGCATTCAGTGAAAATCAAGCAGCGTACGGAAGCCCATTCAGTCTGAGGCAGTGAGGCATGCGGTGAGTAAAACCAGCAGTAAAACTGATTGTAATGAGAATATCTCCCCCGCTCCCTTCTGCAGCACCTCGCCGATTGAGGGGTGTGTCTGCCTACAACACAGGATGCAAATTAAAATATTGTTATGAATTTTATTATTGTTTGAATAAATGCTTTCTCATGCAAACTTAAAAAAACAGATCGCATCACCTGATTACTGTGAAGCATGATGGATGTATAAGGAAAGATTTAGTTCAGACAGAACTATGCAGGTCTGTAACGATGCTGTATGTACTTTACATGAAGTTGGAACCAATGGACACATTGTTATTATTTTTTTTTATTATTATTATTATTTTTATTATTAAGCATACAGAACTTACAACTCAATCCTGTACACTGGAAATAATACCCTGAACCTCTAACCTTTTAATACAGATTTTCAAAATCTGAGCAAGGCCAGCCTGAGCTGCATGCCCAGCTCAACCTCGACCATGACGTTTGGTGATGCAAACACAAGGGCTACATGTCTCTTTTTCCATTTGTCACATCTGCCAAGGACATTCAAAAGCACATTTTAAATTCCCTTATGCTCATAAAAAAGATGTTTACTCAGATGGACTTTGACTGATGAGATGAGTTACGTGGCTTTGCTAAACTTATTTTCCATTTTATCCCGCTCCATATGACAGTAAGCATGTGTTAGTGGGGTGATATTGTCAGATAACTGATTACTTTTCACTTTAAAACCAGGGAAGCCAGCATCAGGTCGCTTTGTTAAGGGAGCCTCTGTGCTTGTGATATTGTCAGTTCAACCTTCAGGCTGCATTTTGAGGTCAATCAAAAACACACTGATGCTCTTTGTCTGTTTGCTGTAAATGTTGTAAGATTGGTTCTCCTATTTGCTGACAAAGAACATTATCTTCAAGGGCTGTCAGTGATGTGTGAGCTCCATCAGTGTGTTGCTCTTATTTAAATGAATGGCAAGATGTATGTTTTGCACAAACACCAAAATGTTATGGTGATGGTGTCCTTAAACTTTGAGCCTCTTCGCGTGGTTTTCCCTACCTTCAGTCTAATCCTTTCCATGTCAGCAAGCATGATTAATTGTGCTGCACTGTGGCTTTTAGAGCCAGAACTTCATTCTGGGTCATAAATATCGAAATGATGTCCAGAAAGATTGTAGCAGACATATTACATATATTGAAGATAAATCGCATTCACACCACAGAACAACATAGAGTGTGAACATTGTGAAATTCTTTCTCTGCATTTAACCCATTCACCAAGTGAAGCAATGGACAGCCAGCGATGCAGCGCCCTGGGAGCGGTGTGTGGGGATGATGCCTTGCTCACAGGCATCTCAGTGGTGGCACTAGCAGTCCTGGGATTCAAACCCACACCCTTCCAATCACAGGGGCAACGTCCTAACCACCAGGTCACCAGCTTTTTAAGCATTCACAGACTGATTTCTTCAGTATAGACCTAATGTTTATTCTATCTGTACAGTGATCTGTACAGTATGCAAAATGTAGCAGACTAGAATATCTTTGCTAACAGAATATCGGTGCTTAATAATGGAACTTAATAATGGAACAGAGCTGTATAATTGCAAAATATTGAATACAAATGAACTAAAAGACCTGTACTTTTTTTCTTCAGAAATGATTAGAAGGCCCTGAGGGTTCCTCTCTGTTAATGATCAGACACTGTACTGTTCTTGGATAGAGTAAATCCATTCAAAAAACATTTCTGTAGCAATTACTTAACATTACTAGTGTTATATTGTGTTAAAGGAAGCAGGCCCAAGGCCTGTGTGAGGCTCCGATGGGTCTGTAAGCTCCTGGGCGAGCTTTGGGCCTTCATCACAGTCTCAGCATCCCCACTGTCCTGACAGACATTTCTCCCACTCTGCCACTCTCTGAGCCACTTCTGTGATAACAAATGTCCTGGGAGGCCGAAGGATAGGCTAAGCGTATGCTAAAATAGGGGCTGGGTCTCTTGATGTTGCATTAAGAAGCATCTAAACAGAAGGTAGAGTCTCTGAGGTCTTAGACCTACTTTGGAGCTCACAGGGTCTTAACCAGTTGATTAATGCAGACTTAAAAATGTCCTTTCTTGCCCATGCTTTCTTCTTCTTTGCTTCCTCTTGTCCTCACACTCGCCCGCCGCCTTATCCCCTGTCGTCCATGTTGAGTTCCACCCTTTCGTTTCCCTCTCGCCCTTTCTCTTTGTCATAATGAGTTATTGCGGCGTAAACGGGGGATGAGGGAGAGCGAGGGATAAACGGGCTCTCAGCAGCACGTGGGGCGAGAGAAGTAGGTTAAACTTGCTGGGGCCAAAAATAGACGCAGTTAGTACTTGTTAGGAGCCTTGCACCACTCCAGGGACTGCCGGCATAGCCTGCACATGATAGCTTCTGTAATTTACGGGATCTGATGCTATGGAACCAATCGGAGGCAAGGAGAACCGTGGCCATGTTCCCCAGTCCACCGCACTTATTTAGGACAGTGGTTATGTTATGGCGGCCCGAGGCTAGAGGTGTCTGAGTCAATGCAGGCCTCGGTCCATGGAGGCCTATCCCTCTCTCCATCTCTCTTTGGCTCTTTCCCTCAGTGGAGGTGCCATACATGCTCATATGACCTCTCCACCGAAGGCACTTTTGATTAAATTTTGCCTCGCAGCAACATTCTAGGTGGAAGCAATGGGGGCTGAAGATGAGGTTTGATTTAAAGAAAAAAACATTTAGAACTTCATTTCCAGCCGTTTCTCACTCTAATATTGGATATAATTTCCATAAATGATTCTTCATGGTATCATGTAGCAATAAAGATTGTGTTGTATTATCGTTATTAGTAATAGTAGTAATAGTAGTTGTAGTAGTATTTATACAAATTTATAAATACTTAATTTATAACAGCTTATACTCATCTGGCAACACCCTCTATCCTGCCAGGTTGGTCAGGATGGTCTCTATCCTGACAGAGTTTTTTGTTTGTTTTTTTAAAGCATACTCACTGTGCCTGAAGTTTGATTTTGTCACTTTTGATTGTGTAGTTTGTCATTTTAAAATTGCTGCACTAATAGTGAAGCCTAGTTTAATTTGTGTTTTCCTAAAAGTGCACAAACAATGGTGGGTTCCTGAATACGACACCAAACACGTTTTCCGACAGGTCCTCAGTCCCATAGTGTGTCATATGGAGGGGCTGAATCAGTGAACAGCTGCAGTGGTGTATAATGGTTCACTTCAGAGCTTTATTCAAACTGGATCTACAGCAGGCTGAACTGAACACTCAACAAAAAAAAGATCTCCTGACTCTTCCTTTATGCACAGAAAAAAAAAAAATTGAAATATACTTTCAGCTTTAGTGCACCTTTTAAATTCTACTTTGCTGATACTCTTGCCATCCATTCCATTTTACTCCTCCTGAAAGACAGGTAAATGGGTGTGTTGTCATACTTAGCTTGAATGACAAGGGAAGATAATGTGTCTACAAGGGAAGCATGGCTGCCTGTTTGCTTATTTATTTGTTTGTTTGTTTGTTTGTTTATTGTGAAAACATGCAAATTTTGAGTGTCATTAATTTCAAATTATTATTTTTTTGTCTGCGTGTAAAAGGTCACACTTGTGTAATCCAGCTGAGGTTAGCATTTGCCATCATGCCAACCCACCCAGTTTCAGATAAATAAAAACGTTCAAATGTTTTGGCACTCCAATGTTTCCCACAGTCCACAGGCTTGTGTGTCAGGTGAACTGGGGATTCTAAATTGACTTGTGTGTGAGGGAATGCTGTGGGTGTGTGCATGCGTGCGTGCGTGTGCGTGCGTGCGTGCCCTGCAGTGGGCTGGCCCATGCCCAGGGTGAGTCCCTGCCTCGCGCCCGTAGACCCCGGGGTAGGCACCAAGTACCTCTGGCCCTAGTAAGGATTAAGCGGTTACAGAAAATGAATGAATGAATGACATTATTTAACTTTAAACCAAATAGCAGTTCCAGAAATACTCTCTTATTTTGAGTTAGAAAATCAACATGCCCAGGGATGTCCAGACTTTTGCATGCACTTGACTCTAAGCAGAGATCACTGTAGCTTCTCATTAGATTAAAAATCGATTTTGCCAACGCCCTGAAGAGCCTCATAGCAGCTGCTACAGAGGAACACTGTTTGTGGGCAGATCACAGACAGGTCAATTGCAGTGCGGTTATAAATAACCTCTGGAAACCCATCGCTGTTTATCTCTTTAACTTACTCTTTTCTTTTCTAACATTCTTTTCTCCATAGCTTATAAATCTTGTTCTGAAAGACCTCCGAAGGGCTTTAGTCCTCTTTCTTTTGCTGGTAGTAGTTTTGATCATGAATGTGTCGCTGTCTCTGGGCTTGTTTGATGAGCTTGAGTAGGACTGAAAATCAGGCTTTCACCCTGCAGACGGCAGAGCAGACTCTCACTCTCCCGCTCCATCTCCCACCCACCTGAGGACCGATTGAAGTTTGAGTTTTGTTGCATCTCCTGTGTTCCCTTCTGTTTTATCGCTCCCATTGTGGTTGCTGTTCTGAGCGCGCTCGGCTAGCAGCACTTCAGTAATGTCGGCTTCCTTAGAGGAGCCAGTGGAGCCGGCGCAGCCCGCCTATCATAGGGCCGGTTATTAGCATGCTGAGGGCAAGGGGCTAAACTAAAGATAAAAGATAAAAGCTCAGCGGGGCTTTTCCTTTTTTTTTCTGCCACCTGCATGGACTGCACCTGCCAACTCTGCCCACCGTACTGTAGCCATAAAGCTTTCATAACCCCAGCAGCTTTGAACTCCCATACCTCTGTACTCCCCTCTGTGTTTTACTAGCCTTTGCCACTTTTCTTCTTTCTCTTTCTCTTTCTGTCACACACACTCTCTCTCTCTCTCTCTCTCTCTCTCTCACACACACGTACTCTGCACTCCTGAGTGTGGATTAGTGCTGAGCCTGGCACATGAGAGCTATTGGTCAGTGTGAGAATTTGGTGGGAAATAACAGTCAGACCTGGAGGAAAATGGACTTCAGTTCAGTGCAGCTACATTGACTTTTTCCCTTTTTCAAGAATTGTTGTCTCAAAGTAGCTTTCCTGACTTGTAGATACAGCCTCTGAAAAACTGGGTCATTAAGGGCAACAGCGGTTGGACAAAAACGCCCTAAGAGCAGTAGAACTGGTCAACTTGGGAGGAATGAAAGCTCAAACATTACCGAAACCCTCTTAGTATGAGAGGAAAAACTGCCTTTTATGTGTCATTTGAAGTCAAAAAGACTAAAACTCAAAAATACCACATAAAACTGCATAGACGTTTTTCTCTAAATTGAAGCAGATGCATTTGTTTTGCTTTTAAAAGAAATAGGCATAAGTTATGATGGAAATGCACTTGCCACATAAACAGTGCCTGTACAAATAGCGTCAGGTGGTTGTAGGATGGAAGGCCACAAGTAAACTGATTAACTGACAAAGCAATTAAAACATTCCTCTTATCAAAGACAAAAAATAATGAGTATAATAGACAGCAAAAGAAAAAAAAGTTAACTACCAAGCAGTTTGTAATGTATCCTCATGCTTTTGATGCAAAAAACATCCAGAAAAATAAACTCCCACCTGTGGTGTGAATTAAAATTGTTTATATAATCTTCTTCTCTATCTTCGAAGTTTCTTGTAGTTCCTGCCCTTTATTCCCCTCTTTTATTTGATTAGAGCTGATTTTGTTTGGCTGACTCCTGTTGGCTATTCAGTGTGCTGTGTAAATAAAGATGACTTGATGAAGCAAAGCAGCAATGAGAAGCTGTTTGACATCACACGCGGTCCATATTTATCAGAACATTAAGAGTTCTTTGCCTGTACAGAGCAGATGGAAAACACTTCATTCGCCTATTTAACCACATTTCAGTTATTCATTTGAATTTAATTTGACAGCTGAAGACACTCCACAGGCACACTTTAGTCCTCCAACATCCAAACAATATAAATATAATCTCTAGTTGTGTACCTGAGTTTGAGCTTGAAAGGTACTCTACATTCACTTTCCTGGAAAAAAGAGGTACCTTTTTTATAAGCCAATGTTTTATAACAGAACAATAAACCTAAAAGCCTGGAGTCAAGACAGGGTATATGGAGTCAGTGCAGCTTGCATTGAAATATGATACAGTTATGTTCTCCAGACATCGATACTGAGGGACTGAGATAAAAGAAAAGAAAAACGTCTTACGATCATTTTGAAGAAATATTGAGAGGAACAAGTCTCAAAAGACAGAACTCAGAGAGGACGAGGAAAACTGAAAAAGAATAACACTCAGAGAGCGTGAGGAAGAATCAGTGAGAGGAACCTAGAACGAAAAGAGAACCCATTAGAGCTGCACTGGAGGATCATGAAATGTATTAAACGTTGGATGAAAGTGAAGGCATTCAGATCTATGAGATGTGGCTTCATGTATTTGATGTGAGGGACTGTTGATGTCAGAGATGCCGGACATAAGATATGAGAACATGATAAGTAAAAAGTAAAAAAGAAACAGGTTAAGAGTTCATTCAGAGTTCCCCATACTGTACCATGTTTCGATCAGTAGTTATAGTAAGTAGCAACACTGGAAATTATTATTACAGGAAAAATGGCTTGTTTTGATCATTATGGAATAGGGTCTATTGTACTGTGGTAATATGAACTAGGGTCATTTTTTCCATGCATTTTATTTCTTGACATTTAAAAAGGATGAATTTATAAAAATTAATGTAAGCGATTAATTAAGAAAGATATGTATCAGATTTTGATATTTTTGTTTTATATACACCACCACTCGAAAGTTAGAAATTGCTTCAATAATTCAATAATAACTTGGACAATGTGGATTGAATAGGACAGACCATTTGCCACAAGATATTTCTTCATGTATTGACTGAAATGAAAAAGTGATTTCCTGTGACCTATTTATAGAGAATGTTTTGCCTTTTTATTTAATGTGAAATATGAACTGAATTATTGTATTCATTGTATATACTTAATAAATGTATATACAAGGGGTGTCAAGCGATTAAGAAAATTAATTGAATGAATTACAAGCTCTCTGATTAATTAATCTAAATTCATCGCACACTTTTTTGTGGCAAAAGTATTTACAGCAAACTTTTTAAAAAACTGTTCAGGTGCAGTAATGGCCACAGTCAAAAATTGCTGAGAGAAAAAAAATATGATAGAACTAAGTCAGTCTAAAGTGTGCAATTTAAGACAATGTACAGACAAGCATGGACGTCAGAAGCATTTTAAGCTGGGGGGTCTAAATCGGGGTTGGGGGGGTGAGGGAGCGTAGTGTTTTCCTGGAGTGGGGGTGGGGCACGTGCTGCCCACTGCGTCTCTCCTGTTTCACTCATACAAATCACTGGGTGGGGGGCGAAACTAATGATTATTAAAGTCCCCTCCTAATAGAATGGTTTATATACAGAGCATCTCAAGCCTGGGATCAGGCTGTTCTGGCTCGGACCCTCAGGTTTGCTCCTAAACGCTTGCGTTAATGTGATATTTTACACGTGATGTACTCCGATGATACAAAAATTCCTTATTGCATGAATTGCAGAGAACGATACTCCTGTCAACGGTTCCATCTTTCCATTTTTAAACGTAAACTTTCCAAATACTGGGCCAAGCAACGCGTTCTCTTCTTCATTTTACATAGCTCCTGTGCCCAGAACGGGGCCGGATGCTCAAAGTCACGTGGTACGATTAATCAACGTGAATTTTTTTTACGCATTATTGTTTCTGTAATTAATTGATCAAAATTAACGTGTTAATTTGACACCCTTAGTATATACCTATAAAGTTTTATTTTATGGATCTTTTAGGAAATTATTTAGGGGTGTGCCAATCTAATATTCAATATTCATCTGATATGGGCTAAACTCACTGTACCGGGGATCCGAAAAAGTGTGAAATATGAATAAATTCCCTAATTATCCCCGAGAAACATGCGGTAAAGAGAGACGCACACATGAGCACATGAGTAACACCGATGAACAGCAAGGCTCTAATATTTTGAAATTCAAAAGCAGGCTCCTGCACTCAGAATATGATATGTCTAACAAAATACTGGGTGATTCCGCCATGTGTGCAGAACTCTATAATTGATCAACTGTGTAGAACTCAATTTTTTTTAACCAGTGTAGCACACTAGTGAAGACATAGTGAGCCATTTCAGATTCCAAAAGCACTCAAATATATTATTAACGGCTTAGTTGTTGAAGATAAGGAGAAAATCAATATTGTGTTGGACTTCAAACGTGGTCTTGTGCCTTCCCTAACTATTTTATACCGTGATTATGAGTTATACAGCTTTCTAAGGCATTTTATAATCAGGTACAGCTCTGTTCATCATTTTGGACTCGTCAAAATGTTTACTTACAACTTCCAAGTCTCCTACTGGAAGCTAGAAAACCTTTGGAGTTGTTTTAGAATCATTTCATACCTTGTCTGCAACCACATTGATTTTAGATTGTGAAAAACAGAAATTCAAAACTTTTGAACAGTGGAGTATTTGATAAAGTTTCTTCAGTCTCTAAAACAGGTGCTACAACGCTGTATATGAGTTTGGGACAATATTACGCTTTTATTAACAGTGTAACCAAAGTACCGGTGTACCAACTTCATCACAAACACCTGGATCATGTACTTTTCAAGCTTTGAGAAAATATGTGACTGATTGAGCTATTCAGATAGCTTGTGAAGTGTTGCTTGTGTGAAAAAGCTTGATTTGTGGATTGGCAATTGGCTAAATGCTGTCCCAGCGTCCAGGTGGGACATAGACAGGCTTAGCTTGCACTGAGATGATGCTGGTCAAAGACATGTAAGTAGATAATAAATTGCTTAAATTAGAAAATTTGTGGGTAATTAACACTGGAATATTTAAATTACAGATGCTGATTTTGAAAGATATTCAGATTAAGTTCAAACCATGATTTTTTTTTTTTTTCAGTCTTCCAGTCACTTCTTAGCAACGATTTGTATCTATATCTTTTCCTTTCTTTTTGTCAACAAATACCCATCTGGTGAAGTTGTCCTGTCTCTGGGCAGGGCTAGTTGGGTTACATGAAGGAAAGAATTATCCAAAATCATTTTAAACGTACATTTGACACGAGCACATCATTGCTGAAGACTTGCCAGCAAAATGAGTCTTGAAGGCTTGGATTTAAATAGGCCTGCAAGAGATCGGAATCACGTAATTAAGTGAATGAGTAACAAGAGATATTGATTAAAGCGAGAGATTGCGGCATGGGTTACTTGCGGTGAAACTGAGATGATGGGGGAGAAAAACTGAGATGATGGGGGAGAAAAAAGACCAAGCTAGGGAAAGAAGAGCATGTGCTTTCATTACCTGTCTGTGTCCTTTTCCTCTTAACCTGGCTTTATCCTCTCTCCACACTTCTCCTCATCCCTGTATTAATGCATTATCTGTTGTTTACACAAAAAATAGCACTAAAAAGAAAGCTTCATTATTATTAATATTGCTATTATTATTACAACACTTTTTGTGTTAACTGAAATAAATTATAATTTATAATAAATTATAATAAATGATAAACGACACTTTTAGTTGAAGTGTCGTTTACGGCACTTAGCAGACGCTCTTATCCAGAGCGACGTACATCAGTAGTCTACGTCTGTTCTTCATACCTGTAAAGCTATACTTAAATCAACACCTGCTTTTTACCAAGTTACTGCCAGCTAAGTTACACACCTTAACAAACCCTGTCGAAAGAAAAAAGTCAGAGGTTAATCCACATGTAAGGATAAACAGTTAAGAAGGTAAGAGCCCGAGATTTTTAAATCTAAAGAAAAAAATGTGTAAGAGATAAAGGAGAGGACTAATTAAGCTAGGTCCTCCCAACTCTGCTATGATAAAAACTGGCAAGAGGCGAGAATTTATATGAGTACTCAAATCCCTATATTTTTTTCTAAATGGAATATTTTTCAGTAAATTCTATATAACAGTAGACAAAAGCTTGAGGTAGTTTTCAGTCCTGTGACGTTAAAAGGATTATTATAATAAAGATTTATTCATTGGCACCACTCAAGTCACAAAACTATACTGTGGAACAGATGTTGCTATGTGGTTGCGATGATGTTCCAGGTACTTGCTAATTATGGGTGGGTGCTATGATATTTTAGATGGTTGTCAGGTTGTTGATCCATGGTTGCATTTGTGGTTGCTTGACAGGGTGTTGCCATGTGATGTGATGTTTTGAGGCAACCTGACTGATTGCTGGGAACCTTTGTACAACAGATAGTAACCAGATTTTACACTTTTTTTTTCATTTGTTCCGGCTAGAATTTCTTCACTTCTAAGTTATACAGTAATACAGAAGTGACAGATGTTTTGGAGATGTCTTATCTGAGCATGTGGATCTTTGCATCATGTAGGCCAACATTATAGATCTGGATTACACAGACTTCATAATCTCTCTCTCTCTCTTTCACACTCATAGGACATGGGACCCTCCAGCTTGCCCTCCGTACCCCTTATGGTGGGCTGTGGGGTGTCCTGTACTGCTCTGCTGGTTCTGCTGCTCATCTATGCTGCCTTCTGGAGGTAAGTAGCCTTCTTAAATGCCCCCATGCTCTTAAAAACAAAGGCTTCTTAAATATTTCTTGGCTTCAGTAAGCAAAAAAAAAAAAACTAACGTACAATATGTGGAGGTTCTTCACACTTTAAAAAGATTATTCTCGCCCGCATCACATTTACAGAACATGATCCATTGAAATGTACTTTGGGGACCGCAGAGTGGTTATTTTTTTGGTTTTTCTCCAAAGGACACTTTTGGCACTATTTTTCAGAGTGCAGTTCTACTCTTGGCTGCTCTGAACTTGAGGAGTTTCAAACCATCTTCCTGACATAGTTCATTGTGTGAACTATTGATGGTCAGTGCTTTTGCCAGCTGCATCTGGAAATGCATTTTTCCTCCCTTTTGAAACTCAACCCAAAAAAAAGAAAAAACATCCCCAGAAGCTATTCATTTTCTTAGACTTTACAGCTTTCCACGATGGATTATTCAAGCGGGGAAAGTGAGCGAGAGAGGCTGGCATGGGGCAGAGCCGCGCTGGGCCAAAACTGCAATTAGTTTTAATTGGGAACAAATGAGGGCCGGCAGGAGCAGGCTGTGGCAGGGCAGGATTATGTGGTGGGTGCTAGCGGAGGATTGTGCAGATTCAAACACCAGCAGCCACTGTATGGCAGATGGCCTAGAGCAGAGACCAGCGTCATGCGCTGGGTGCCAACAGCGCTTAGTCAAGTGTCTGCTTAGTCTGTCAAGAGTCACACAGTGTGCTCTGCTCCCCTACATGTCTTTTTGAGAAAGCCAATGAAATGACAAAAAAAAATATTTATCCTTTATCAAGTTGTCATTAAGCCACAGTTATCTCCAGCCATAATATGAGTATGGCATTATACCACACTCAGGGCTTTTTGCAAAAGAAATTCTGTCATAAATGTGAAATTAAAACTTTTAATTGATACTACTTTTTGTGTTTATGATTACAGTGTAAATAACTGATGTGCAATTACAGTATAGGTGCTATAGTATTTTTTTTGAAAGATAGAGCAGATTGCTAAAAGAAATGCAAGTGAAGCTTCTTCTCAAGTTCGTTAAAATGTTGAGAATGATTTTGTGTGTTGGGAGAGTTACAAAGGTACTTTGCACAGTCCTGAGTAGCCATTCTAAGGCTTAGAACAGAATTCTAAACCCCAAATCTGTTACTTTAGACGCCCATGCTGGCTAGCACTGCAACACGCCCCAGCTTTTCTTTTTTCATCTACAGTTCATTTCACAGTTGTATTGTGTTCCAATGTGTTGAACTTACCCCAGAGTTAAGTATGAATGCATTTTGCCATATCCCCACAATGAGGATTTTTGTTTCAGGTAACTAGTGTCACATTAAAACAGATTTTTACTGTCTCAGGGACTTATGTGATGAACAAGATTGACTGATAAACAGCACTACTTTCTTTAGCATAATATAATTATTGTTCATTGTACCAGTATTTTTGAATGATCAAGCATTTGCCATGAAATTCTTGCAGGCGGTGGTGATAATTTGAGTAAAGCATACTTTATCCAGGGGTGTTACAGGAGTGGAGTGCCACAGCGTGTCACACAGGCACATATTAAACATTTAGTCACACAGTGTGGTTTTTGTGGGCATTATTATGACCCTGTGAGGGTGGGGATAGGCTGCAGCACCGTCTACGAACCTGGCTTGGACAAGCAGCTCAGAAAATGAATTAAAGAATGGATAGGTTATGTTGTCTGCCACCCTGTTTAATCTAGACCCTATGCCTTCCACTAGTCTTCAGTTTAGGAAATGATTAAAATTTGTCAACACCATTCGGTGTGCTGCCCTGCCTCGCCCCCGTTGGCCCCGGGATAGGCTTGGGGTACCCATGACCCTAGTAAGGATTAAGTAAGCGGTTACAGAAAATGAATGAATGATTGAATAAAATTTGGCGGTTTGAATATGTGATGCATAAAATCCCCACACAAGCTAGATGTTTTTTACTCTGTCCATAGTCAGATGCAATTGTTATCTAGCTATTTCGAAAGTAAACAACCATTATGGCCAAAACAGAGAGCGCTTGGTGTGTTAGACCTTTGATGTTATGCCATTAAGCTGGTCTGGTTTTCCATCGTCTGTCCAGATTTACTGCATTCTCTATCGAGAATGATCATCAATATTATAAGCAACAGATGCGCCAACTCATTACGGATTTGTCCTTCCGTAGCAGGAGAAAAGAAACCCTTGCCTCATCTCTCCAGACCTTAATCTGATACATTATCACAAAGCTTATCACCACTTTCCTGAGCTCTCTACTCATCAAAGCAATGAGAAAGCAAAGGGAATTGATCTACTGAGCAGGGCTATTATACTGCTGTACAAACTTTGAAAAGTGGACGTAGTGGGTGAAGTTACTGATCTGTCAGCCATGCTTGAGACAGCATCAGGTCATCTGTAGGTCATCTGAGATTACCCACTACTTTTTCCACCATCATCTTCACTGTCTTGTAGGAGAGCTTGTTACCTCCCGTCTGCTCTGTTCTTTATTTCAAAGCAGTTCCCACAATGCCCACAGCAGCATAAAATTACAACACCATACCAGAATCCAGGAATTTACTGTTTACATACAGCACTCCTACTGCATCATAAAAGTGTAAGATTTTACTGTATTTACAAGATTAGCCAGTTTACAGTAGCAAATGACTGATTATTCATGCTTACTAAGTAAGTACCTGTTTTGATGGAATGCTATGAAATACACATTTGCAAATTTCAATTTCTGAAATTATATATAAATCCTTAAATCTCTTCTGGCAGTTTTAATCAAAAATTGGCTCATAGACCCATTTTAGGGGAGTCATGGCCTTGGCAGTGTTCTACCACAATGTAAAATTGTACATGATGTTAAAGCAAAATGATTTGTTGTTTGTCTTTTTTTGTTGATTTCTCAGGTACATTCGTTCAGAGAGGTCCATCATCTTGGTGAACTTCTGCCTCTCTATTCTGGCCTCCAATGTGCTTATACTAGTGGGACAGTCCCAGACCCTCAGCAAGGTGAGCGTGCATGTGCATTCATGAATGTGTGAATGGCTCTGTAAGGAAAAGTTCGGAAGTCAGACTTTTTCCTCAGGCCAAATGAACTCTAAGGTGTAACAGTTATGAACAAAAGCATAGTTTAATTTTACATTAATTAATTCTCATTTGTAGCTCATTGGAATGAGTGAAAAGATTCTGTAGAGCGTGAGCATGCAGTTATCAACAACTGCATAGTTTAATTCGATATAAGTTAGTTCTCATTTGTAGCTCATTGAAATGAATGAAGAAATTCTGTTAAATGTGCAGATACTAAACTTTCAATCAAGAATACATTTGGTTTTGTATGAAATGTGCAGATACTAAACTTTCAATCAAGAATACATTTGGTTTTGTATATGAAACATATAGTGACATAAGTACATTCATTTCAGCTTCAGAGGATTAATACTTAATTCTTCAATGGGTTAATACACAATGTGATGAACCCACATTTTGTCTTCATTCTCTGCATATGAATCCATGCCCTTGAATCATTACTCCACTGTCCCTGATACTAACCACAGACACATTGATGTTGTTGACAGTCTTAAGATGCTGCCAAAATTACACCACGTTTGTTGTTTGTACTGTAACTAGCAAGATGAACGCAATCGTACGACTCGCCTTGTCACCGTCACTCCTGTTTTGCCCAGTGAAGACGATGAGGTGCTGTTAGCTTGGGGTTTAGACACTGAGGTAGGCACCAGGAAAGCCTGGCTTAATCCTTGTGCTGCGTTTACATTATGATAGTAGACAATAATGGCCAGATGTACTTTTTTGAATACTTCATTTATCTGTTTGTTTTGTTCTTTTTACGGATTGGGCCACCAGCAGTAAAAGCTGCAGCATATTTTTGCTGTAATGCCACACCAGATGTTAAAACATTACGCAAATCCACTCGCAGCTAGACTGTATGAGAAAATAAAAAGACCACCCAGGTAACCAGACAGTAATTTCCTCTTTGTTTTAAAAAAAAAATGTTTTTTAAAAATATATATTCATTTTTAGGAAACAAAAAATAATGATGCTGTCACCATGGCCACCTGAAACCCGGACCACACAAAACAAAGGTTCTTTCAACATCACCATGTAAACGCAGCATTATCAAGGGCTGGGAGGGGCCCATAGAAAAGCAATTAGTCCGAGCTAGGCCCGGCTCTGGAATGAGAACTAATAGAAGGCTTTCCCAGCAGGCTGGGTGCAGAATCACCAGAGGCGGTGGTGCCATTCACTGCCGGCCTGCGCATGTTAGTGCTCTGCCTGGCCTGTCACGACATAATGTAAGAGGCCATGATAGAATCTCAGGGAAATGGCAAGTCAAGGGCCAATTTTTTTTTAACTGGCAGCTGAAGCAGGCAGCATTACTGGGGCCTCCAGGGGTCAGATTTGTGTCAGCCATGTCAATCACTACGAGGGGGTGGGCGTGTGGCCACTGCAGCAGAAGAGAGAAAACCACTGCCACTCAAATTGAAGTAGTCGCTTTGGGCGGAAACTGAAACCGAAGACCGCTGAAAGAAACTCTGGTTGCTCGAGCAGTCCTGTTTCATTCAGACATCATATTTGATGTTTGAAAGCCAGTGTATTTAGGGTGTAGGGATTTCAGTCCAGTACCAAAACATGTTCAAAACAGTATATCCAAATTTAAAGCATTGCCTTGTACTGCCTTTTTTTTTAAATAATAATAATAATAAAAAAAACTAGGTACCTGGGTGCATCCTTTTAGAGTAGTTTAGGTTGGTAAGGGGGTAGGATGCTAAATTATTGAAATTCAAATCAAAAATCAAAATCGGAAAATATATGGTTCATACTACAAAGCCTGGGCTTTAAAGTATATTGCTTAACCCATGTAATTGCCTTGTCCCTCTCATTTCCATTCATTTGGAGAGTGTAGACTGTAGTTAAGTACTGTAAGTGTGTAGTCGTCATACGCTTTTTGCAAGCCCCTATTAGACACTATGACTCTTTGTGATCCTCTTTTCGTTTCTGTTCGCCATGCTCTGGAATCACTCGCCGCTGGCTAAAAGACGAGTGGTCCATGGGCTTCAGTCCCTCAGCTCCATGCTAGAGGACCCACTGAGCAGTGACACCAGCACTCTGTGATGGCTGTAGAGTTAACTGAGCAACATGTTTCAGATGGAGTGGGCTGTCTCTAATAACAATGACCTTCCTGCCCTTACCCTCTCTCTCCCCGTCTCAAGCACAACTCATCACTAGAAAGAATGGCTGAGGCCTGTTAGTGTACATGCTTATGTCTACAGACTGTCACTCAGTCCCTCCTCACTCTCTCTCTCTCTCTCTCTCTCTCTCTCTCTCTCTCTCACCTTCGTTTCTGTCTCATTTTCCCTCTATCTCTCTGACGTTCTGGCCTTCTCCTCTTCTTGTTCTTTTTCCCTGTTTCTTACTCCCTCCCTTTCTCTTCCTCTTCCTGATTTTGATTGCTCTTTTTCTTTTGTTCTCCCTCTTTCATGTGCTCTCTCTTCTTTCTTTGTCTTTCTTCACTCACTTTCTCTTTTGCACTTTCACTTTTTTATTTTGCTTTTTCTTTATTCATTTTGATCTCTTTTCTCTCTATCTCTTGGTCTCTTAATTCCCCCCATCTCTGTCTCTCTCTCTCTGTCTCTCCGTCTCTCCATTTCTCTCTGTCTCTCACTCTCTGTCTCTCTGTCTCTCTCTCTCTCACTCTCTCTTTGTCTCTCTCTCTCTCTCTCTCTCTCTCTCTCTCTCTCTCTCTCAGGGGCTGTGCACTGTAAATGCTGCCTTTCTGCATTTCTTCTTTCTGGCCTCTTTCTGCTGGGTGCTGACGGAGGCGTGGCAGTCTTACCTTGCTGTTATTGGCAAGATGAGGACACGCCTTATTCGTAAGCGTTTCCTGTGCCTGGGCTGGGGTAGGTCTCTCTCTCTTTTACACATACACTCACACACACACAGACACACACACACACACACACACACACACGCACACACATACCCGCACAGAGTAGCTCAGGTAGCCTCATCAAACCTCAAATGTGATTTTCACTAATACAACCTCACACCAGGGAGAAGTTAACATGATGGACTGCAGCACTGTGCCTGCTTCCTTCCCCATTCAGATGAGTGACACAGTGCAGTATGGCATGCCACTTCTGCTCTATTCAACCCCATGATGTTCCACAATCTGGCTTCTCCATTCGCTTCAATGCAGCCAAATGACACATCACAATATGGCACGCCACTTCAGCTCAGTGCTGTTGCTGTATTGCTAGTCACAGATGTTGGACCAGAGATAAGGAATGTATAGCATAGCATCTTTCCAGTGTGGGTGAGATCCGAGGAGATATCGGGGCAATTACAGCCCCACGTGGATTCGTTTTGGGCTTATCGATTTAGCTATCTAATCAATTCATTCAAAGATGCCCTTGCATGATACAGCATTAGGTTGGCATTTTTCCATTTTAGAGGGCACAGATGTGGACAGGTTCTGGCTGAGACTTACATGTACGGTGTTTGCGTCAAACAAATAAATGAGTTGCACAATGAAATGAGGCACCTCTGAACACCACAGGATATACATAACTGATTATTAGGGCCACAGTGGGACAAATCATTTTTGGACTGAAAAATTGATGTCGCTGGGGAAATATAGCTGGATTTATAACTAGCAATCCTTCATACATTTCCTGTTAAAGTAGTCAGTTCTCAAAAACTATGCAAATTGGTTTAGGAGATTCACACTGTTTTCTGAACTTTCCTCCTGGATATACACTGTTGTTTTTAGCCTGCTGTATTTTAGGTATTGACCTTGACTAGTCAACCGCGGCCCATAGTGTAGGCTAATGAATGTATTACTCAGCTGTCTTTGCAACTCCTTCTACTTTCTGCCTTTATTGATATTAATGATTATAACAAACAAATTAATATAATATTATATTATTGACACCATCTTTTAATTGAGTTCAGACTGCTAACTTTGAGAATAGAGCAAAGCACAGACCGCAAGGACAGACATACATCAACACAAGCAGATAGTCAAACTTAGTTGCAGCACTCACCTCTCCCTCACCCAAGCTGGAACTGTTCTTCAGAGATAGCAAAGGTGGCTGTCTGAGTGGAACCCAGTGAAACTTGTAGCTTCAGATAGCACAGTGTTATCGTAACTATATTGTGTAGAGCTGAAATTTTGTTTTAGTTAGTTTGTCATTGCCTCAATTGTTTTTCAGGAAGTCAGCTCCCACTATCCACTTACATCATTAATTTAGGACCTTTTAATTTTGTCCAAGACTCTTCACCAGCCCTAAATTTCCTGAGGCCACTTCATTTCTTTAGTCGTCCACCTGATGGGGCAGAGATGTCCATTTTAATCAGTGTTTCGATCCACTCTGATTACTCTAAACGTGTGCCTTAGGCCAGTCAAAACACGACCCCTTTCGTCTTTCTGTATTTTGAGTTCATTCTGTTTTTTTTTCTTTCTAAACTCCACAGAGATCAAATTAAACCACATCCCATTCGCTATAACATTTAATAAAAATATTACATGTACTAAAAAGACCTTGCTGGCATTTTAGTGCACAGCAGCTCCTGCATTCTGCTAATGGTCTCTGATGTTTGGTCTTTTGATACAAACAGATGTAAAAAAAAAGTGTTATTGTGGTTTTATCACAATAAGTGGATGTGCTGTTTCTGCAGTCACATTTTAAACATGCTGTACAACTTTTTTAATTGCAGCCGGCATAACCCTGGCTGTTTTTCCTCCTGTCTTGGATATTAATGCATGATTCATTTGTATACTATATAACATATATATTTATAACATCCATAATTAAGAAGCTCACAAACTGATTGAGCTATTAAAAAGATTTTCACTCAGAAAGATCTCCTGTAATAGTCAGGAACAGCTGGAAAAGCAAGACCTGTTTATTATTCCCACTTGAAGAGCTTATGAGTCATAGGCAGTGTGGTCAGTGGTGCTCCACATTCTGATAGTGCTGTTCTCTTCTGTGTCTGGATAATATTTCATCGGACATTTCAAGAAGTTATTATTATTTCCAATCAAAACTTAATGGTGAAATAAGTGCAAACTTATTTGAATGAAAATGAACAGATATCCCCCTTTTCTCAGAACTGTTCTCTAAAGGACTAGGAGGTCCCCGAGGGTTCCGATGTGTATCAGCAACACATTGAATCTAAGAGTGTAACACTTGATAAATGTACCTTACCTGTTAGTACAGTTGGTAGGTGTGTATCTGGAGACTGTAGATCTTTTTATGTAGTGTAAGTGAACCTCTAAGCCTTCATGAGCGATCGGTTTTTGACCATGGGACCACTGTTGGCTGGACAGTTTTTGGTTGGCAGGCTATTGTCCACCCAGCAGTGATGCTGAGGTGTGTAACTCCCCCAGGAACACCACTGTGCCTGCACAACCCTCAGAACTGAACTCGAAACCCACTACCACCCCATGCTATTGTCATCACTGTGCTGAAAATAGTAAACTTTTCAAATAATATCTGGTGTGGTGGTCCTGTGGTGCTCCCGGCTGGAGTAAGGCTGTTAAATTATGCTGCAGCAGATGGTCCATAGCCAGTAACTGTAAACTTACAAAGTGCACCTAAGTGAATTGTAT
>JBBPCX010110603.1:0-21390 GCA_037974365.1 Hydrocynus forskahlii
TTACTCCCCATGCTGCTGCCATCCTTGTACATAGTCTTATCACTTCCCGGATCGATTATTGCAACTCCCTCCTATTTCGTCTCCCCAATAAGTCCCTCCATAAACTTCAACTTCTTTAGAATTCTGCAGCTTGGGTCATAACTCATACTCCATTAAGAGATCACACCACCCCAGTTCTTCAACAGCTTCACTGGTTGCCCACAGAAGCTAGGATAAACTTTAAAATATTACTTCTCACATTTAAGTGCATCCATAATCTTGCCCCTCCTTATCTGTGTGATTTGCTTCATATCGCCACTGCTTCCCACTCTCTCAGATCTTCGTCTGCTACTCATCTTGTTGTTCCCTCTGCCCGTCTCATTACCATGGGAAACAAAGCTTTCAGTCGCTCTGCTCCCCAGCTCTGGAACTCACTTCCCCCAGTCATAAGGAACATTGATTCTCTTCCCTTATTTAAGGCAGAGCTCAAAACACACTTGTTCAAACTGGTTTACTCGCTTTAAACACAGATTTTACCTGTTGTCAAATCTTGTTTATTGTTTTGCTGTTTTAATTTATTTTCATTTATTGTTTTATTGTTTGTTTTTTCTCTCTGTAAGGTGACCTTGGGTTTTTGAAAGGCGCCCTCAAATAAAATGTATTATTATTATTATTATTATTATTATTATTTATATCTCTGCCAATCTCAATGATAAACTTAGATTAAATAAGACTGGGGACTGCATTAAAGACATAAAAGACTGGATGTCATAACTTTCTCTTATTCAACGCAGATAAAACTGAGGTCCTTCTTCTAGGTCCGAAAGCTGCTAGAAACAAACTGTCAGGTCTAATGCTTGATCTTGCTTGTTCCTCCACGGTGTTACTATTGATCCCGATTTTTCATTCAACACACATATAAGTACTGTTACTAAATTAGTTTTCCTTCATCCACAAAATATTGCTAAATTAAGAAGTGCATGTCTCCATGATGCAGAAAAATTAGTCCATGCCTTTATTACTTTCAGACTTGATTATTGTAACAGTCTCCTGTCCAAAAAAACCTAAATAAGATTCAACTAGTTCAGAATGTGCCAGCTAGAGTCCTCACTAGAACCAGGAAATTCAACCACTTTAGCCCAATATTATCAAGATTTCGCTGGCTTCCAATTGAACTTCGTATTGACTACAATATTCTACTAATGACATATAAAGCCTTAAATGGCCTCGCACCTGATTACCTCCATAAACTTGTCTCTTACTATGAACCTCTACGGTCACTCAAATCTCATGGTGCTGACTACTTACTTGTCCCCAGAATTAGGAAAGCTTCAGCAGGAGGAAGAGCATTCTTATATATAGCCCCCCAAGCTCTGGAATGCTATTCCACATAACATTTGGGACTCAGACACAGTCTCAGTTTTTAAGTCCAGGCTGAAAAGATACTTGTTTAGTCAGGCTTTTTGTAATTAATTGGTTTTAAAAGCACTATATTAATAAAAGTGAATTAAATTTAATTTAATTGCTATTTATACTTGGTGATACTGTATTCTGGTTATAATGTCCACACTGTTCATACTGTTTGTACAATTCTTAAAATGCACAAAAGAATTTGTACCTAAGCTACTATTTAGACTTGATCATACTGTATACTGTGTATACTGTTTACACTAGTTACATAGTCTATATAGTGGTCATGTTGTCTATACAGTTTTCACAACTCTTTAAGAACACACTCTTAAACTTTTAAACCAGTGCCAACCGTAAAGCTTGGTAGAGAAGAAATTAAGCACTGGCACAGTTTCTGAGGATTTGGGCCAGGCCCAGTAGTTTGAATTAAGGGTAATATAAATGCTACAGCATACAAAGATATTTTGGACAAATATATGCTTCCAACTTCATGGCAAATTGCAGCCCTGTGCATGAAGCAATGGTGCATGAACCAATGGTTTGATGAGGAACACCATAGACCAACACAAAACCCTGATCCCAAGGCTGAATAGTTACAGGGATGAACTGGAACAATTAAATTCAGTTCAATTCAATTTTATTTATATAGCGCTTTTTACAATGAAGTTGTCACAAAGCAGCTTTACAGAGTCCAGGTTCAAACATCTATTGTGAGCCAGGCAGTCTCATCCTATATCACTGCCTGGTCACACAAATGCTCTTTTGACTGAATGGGCAGATTTTCTCCACAGACACATTGCAAAATCTTGTGGAAAGCCTTCCCTGAAAGCTACAAAGAGGGGCCAAACTCAATTTTAATGCCTATGGTGTTGGAGTGGGTTGTCTATCAAGCTCATATTGGTGTATATTGTCGGAAAGCCTTTTAAGATAAATTTAAAGCATTCCTATAAGTCAGTTATGAGGGGAAAAATAATTGTTATGATAAACAATATAAATTACAATGGTTTGTTTATCTGAGGTTAAAGCAAGAAAAAAAGGTGGAACAGACAAAACATTCAACATTCAAAAATTACTTGCAAGCTGCAAATATAATTTAAGAGGAAATAAGAGAAAACGATAATTGCTAAAAATACATGAATGTATTAGTAGTATAAAGCAGACAGCTTCTCCAATATGCAGGTTATTCAGTTAGTTGGCTGGTTGTTGTTTACAGGCTGTTTATAATTGCTCTAAATCTGTTTTTAACTACACATGCATTTGCACAGTGTCCTAGATGACTCCACAAGACAATTTTTCATGTTGACAAGAACATGTCCCTGTATGCTCTCTAATGTTGGTTCAATGTCTTGGTAGACAAAAAACACTGGTTTGACTTACCTTTACCTCACATTTCTTGTGGCAGGACAATTTGCACACTGAAAAGAACAAAAACAAGAAACAGAGCAGTTAAAAAACTGCAGAAAAGTAATGGGGACATCATTGCATAAATACATTTTTGAAGGCAGGTACCCTTTCAGCTTCACATAAAGAAGTTTTTTTCACCACACATTAGTTCCAATAGATTGTTTCTCACTTGGGTGCTATTCACTCTGCTGTACTGCCCTCAAGTGGAGCTTTGCTGCATAAAACATCAACAAATTCTCATTCTTACAATGACCTTCAATAAAAAGCAGACATAACACTTAGGTGTCATGTTAAAACAAAGTTTTACTGATCAGCCATGTCTATATTAACAGAAATACTAAACTGTTCAACAGTCAACTGATTACTTTCAGTGCCTGATTGTTTTTTTATACCTTATGCCTGGATACACAATTGTATGCATATGTTTCTTGCCCCTATTAAAGAGGCATGTATTGTGAAAACACACTTGTGTCTATGCAAATTCTATGCCACACTGTGAGTGCCATTTTTTCCTAGTATGCTAAACTAATAAATAATGCACTAAAAATATTTTATTTTATGAAAAGATTTATGGCATTATGTTATAATACTAGTACAACACGTTACATAAAAAAGCAATTAAACATGTTCAATAATACATATCTCATATAGCCCATCTGTTGATGTAAAATTAATCCTTGCCATTCTCTGGGCTTTCAAGATGTAAGTTTTTGTTTGATTATTTCTGATTGGTGGAGAATTTCAACCTAAACTGATGCCGGTATACAGTTACACAGAAGAGCTATTAGTGTCTCCCAAAAGAGGTCCAGGGTTGGACAACTGGTCAACTGATGACAGAGCCATGGGCACCTAAGGCTCACTAAGGTGCATGGGGAGCACAGGTTAGAGTTAAAGGTTACAGTTTCACAGAAGAGCTTCTGTAGCACAAACTGTTGAAAAAGTTATTTCTGGCTGACAGAGTGCCCATGCTGACCCCTGTCCACCCACAATGGGCATGTGAGTATCACAACTGGACAATGGAGCAGTGGAAGAAGATGGCCTGGTCTTGAGGGATTACATTCTTTTTTCCTCATGTGGATGGCAACATGTGAGATGGCATCAGGATGCACTATGGGAAATAGTCAAGCCAGCAGAGGCAGTGTGATGCTCTGGGCAATGTTCTTCAGGGAAAATTCAAGGATTGGTTCATCACATGACAAAGCACTGAACTGTCCAAAGACATGGGTTAACAGGAGTATGAAAAAAATTCTGCCCTGCTTCATGCGAATCACATTGTTGGCCTTAGCCAGTAGGTGTCACCACAGGATATGAGTGTGGGAGAGCTCAGCCCAGATGAGGTAGCGCTGGCGATCCATGGCGAAGTATCTCAGGAAGCGGTCTAGTTGTTGGCTGGTCCGCTCCATCTGACCGTTGGTTTGGGGGTGGTGATCAGATGGCAGAAGGCCCTCCAGAACTTGCCGGTGAACGGGGGCCCTCTATTTTAGACAATGTCCCTGGGGAACGCATGCAGGCAGACCACATGCTCAAAAATCAGCCTCCCTGACCACCGAGTCCGGTAAGAGCCACTAGGTGAACAGCTTTGGAGAACCAGTCGATGATGGACAGAATGGTGTTTATTCCTTCTGACTTCAGCAGATCTGTGTTTAAATCAATGGCAATGTGTAACCAGGGTCACTGGGGGACAGGTAGAGGTTGGAGCTCCCCCAGAGTGGGTTGGTTGGGTGTTTTGGCCCTGGCGCACACCACACATGCCCAGATGAACTCTTGATAGTAGAGGAGTGCCCCCAGCCAAGAATTTCAGGCCAAAGCCTGGTAGGAATGTAGAGTTGTCTGGACGGGGGGGTCTCTGCCGGAGCAGTATCCAATGTCTGACCCTGGTGGATTCTGGTTTCCAACTCTCAACAGAGGGCTGCGATGATGCTATAGGGAGGGAAGACAGGTGCAGGGTCCGTCCGGGCGGTGTCAGCCTCATGTTGTCAGGACAGCAAATCCACCTTGATGCTTTTTGACCCCGAGTGGTAAGAAAGTTGGAATTTAAACTGGGGCTTCTCCTAGAGCCCATTTGATGGCCAGCAGTTCATGATCCCCTACACCCTATTGCTGTTGAGTGGGATTGAAATTGCTTGGTTGCAAACTGCATGGTTGCAGTTTCTGGTCAGGGCCTTGCAGAGAGAGGATGGCCCCGACACCCATCTCCAAGGCATCCACCTCAACAATAATGGTTTGGTGGGATCCAGGTGAAGGAGGATGGGGCTGAGGTGAAGAGGGTGCAGAGATGGTTGAAGGCTTGGGTGGCTTCTGGAGGGAGGGTGGACCGTTGACTGGAGGGTCGTGTGAGGACGGTCAGAGAGGGGTGCTGCAATTGAACTGAAGCCCCACTTGAAGCGATGATAGAACTTTGGACCCCAGAAAGTGCTGGAGCTGCTTAAGTGTCTTAAACACTAGGCCACCATATACAGTGGGGGAAATGATTATTTGATCTGGAGGGTTTGATGGTACCCTGGCGTAGACCCTCCAAAATGTAGTCATCCATGGCTTTCTGCTCCCCTGCAGATAGGGCATAAAGACAGCCGCGGGGCGGTACCTTGCCTGGCTCGAGGTCAATGGCCAGGTCGTACGGCCGATGAGGAGGGAGTTGGACGACCTTCTGCTTGCTGAACACACCAGCCAGGTCACGATACGGGACGGGAACGGACTCCAGGTCGACGTCAAGGGCCTCGGACTCCCCAGAGCACATCTCAGCCCTCGCCTGGAGACAAAGCTCCTGACAAGAATCTGAAGAATCTTGTGCCGGGTCCGGGAGATGAGTGGATCATGTTGAAGAATCCACGGGTGTCCAAGAATGATGGGAGGTGAGGTGAGATGAGTGAGGAGAAGTTGGATGGACTCTGTGTGGCCTTCATGAGAGAGGATGAGGGGTTTGGTACGACGGGTGATGGGACTGGTGGCCAGGGGACGACCGTCAATGGTGGTGATTTTAATGCACTGAGATTCTATCCCCAACTGAGCAGCAAAAGCCTGATCGATAAAATTACCAGCCGCCCCCGAATCAACGAAAGCAGTGCCCACGATCTGTTGGTGGCTCAGTTGGAGACATACCTGGATGCTGAGTCAGGAAACAGTTGGAAGGCATGAGGTAGCTACCAGCAGACCAGGCGAAGACCTCCCCCTCTTCACCTTGTCTGGCCATTTCCCGGGCGGAGAGGGCAGATGGCACGGTGATGGTCCAGGGAGGCGCAATAGGCGCACAGGCCTTCGCGGTAGCGTCGTTCTCTCTCCGCCATGTTCAGGGAGGTGCATCCTATCTGCATGGGTTCCCTGGCTCTGGAGTGGGCCTCTGAGGCAGTAGGAGGTGGTGGTGGTGCAGCTCGTCCTGTGGAGGTACTGGGTGGAGCAGGATCGAAGAGCCGGGTCCGAGGAGCTTGTTTGGGCATCAAGGCGAGACGGAGATTGATCCGCAGGCACAGCTCTATCATCCCTTCGTAGGTTACTGGGAGCTCACGTCCTGCCAGTTCTATCTTCATTCGGGATGATAATCCCTCATAGTAAGCAGTACGGAGTGCTGCATCCGACCATGTGGTTTGATCCGTGAGGGTCCTAAACTCTGCCGTGTATTTAGACATGGGACGATCCCCTTGAGTCCACCACCACCTCGCTCTCAGGGTGCTGGAATGCGGCCTTGAGATATTCGGTGAACTCTGAGTAAGAGTATGCGATGTCCCCGCCGGATCTCAAGACCACGGTAGCCCACTCAGCTGCCTGTCCTGTGAGGAGGGACGAGAGGAGTGCGATGCGGCTCCGGTCCGTTGGGTAGCGCTGTGGCTGAAACTCAAATAAGAGAGAGAGGTTGGTGAGAAAAACATCGCACTTTACTCCTGTCCCGTCCCACTTATCAGGTAAAGCAATCTTAGGGTAAGTAGTTTGAGGTTGAGTTGGAGCCGGAGATGAAGGAGGAGAGGGTTGGACTGCCGGTTGGGAGGTGCGTTCAGCAGAGCTGAAGAATCTGTCGCAGGGTGGTGTTGCGAGCCAGATTTCACAATTCATGTTTTATTAATCTAAAATTTTCTGTTCGGGGTATAGTTCAGTTCTATCTATAGTTGGTAGATTATCTTGATTTGTTGGCGGCTAAGGGGTTAAAGTCAACGTGGCGTGTGATGTTTTTTTCCTTGTTCCGAGAGAGCTGTGTATTGCTAACCAGTGTGTTGAACTTGGTGCAAACATTCAATGATTTCTGTAAACTCCAATGCCGAACTGGGAGAATAAAAAGTTGCCGAAAGTGTAAGCAAAGGAGCTCTGACTTTGATCAACACATCCAGAATGTGAGACGAGTACTGCAGCGACAAAGAGAATGGGGTATCAAGCTCAGGCCAAAGAAATGTGACTTCTTCAAACGTGAGGTCTGTTATGTGGGTCGAGTAATCTCTGCAGAGGGGTATAAAATGAACCCCAAAGAGGTAGAAGCAGTGCAGGCTTTGAAGCATGAGACACCATCCACAGTGAGAGAAGTGAGAAAACTGATGGGTTTTCTCAGTTATTACAGGACCTATGTACAGGACTTCTCCAGCTAAACCTCTTTACGACCTGTTAGCAAAACCCAAGTGTGAACAAAAACAAAGTCAAAAGAAAAAGGGGAGTAACCGCAAATCTGCTCAGCTGCCACCATCCCACCCAGTCCAGTGGACAATGATCCACCAAGAGATACTTAACAAAATTATAGACCAACTGACAAATCCACCAGTGATGGCATACCCAGATTTAGAGAAACCCCTTGTACTGCATGTGGATGCTTCAGAAGATACCAGCGTCAAGAGGGTGTTCTTAGAGTAATAGGATATGGGTCAAGGACATTGACGGCAGCAGAAAAGAATTATAAGTTACACTCTGGCAAACTAGAATTCCTGGCATTTCGTGATTATCTGTTTCATGCACCTCATTTCACCGTGTATAGTGACAATATAGTGACATCCTTTGACATATGTCACAAAGTCAGGGAAACTCAATGCAGCTGGACACCACTGGGTGGCTGAGTTAGCAGATTATAGGTTCACTCTTAGGTACAGGCCTGGATCAGCAAATCGAGATGCAGATTTCTTGTCCCGAAGGGCCAAGCCCATTGATGAAATTATGCAAGAGTGCACAGAAGAACTCCAGCAAGATGCTTTTGAATGCATTGGGGAAGCTCTGGAGAAAATGAAAACAGAAGAAGTAAATTGGATCTCTGCTGTCACTTGTAATCCAGATGCACTGCCAGAGGGCTGTACCATCTCGCAAACAATTCAACCTCTTGCAGTTAAAGACATCAGAGATGCCCAAAATGCAGATTTGGCCATAAGCAGAGTTTTGGCCCTGAAAAAAACAAATATCCACCTAAAACATAAGGACAAACTGGCAGAAAATGAAACTGTTAGACAGCTCCTTAGGGAGTGGCCCCAACTGCAGATTGATGAAGACGGCATTCTCAGAAGGGAGACCACAACAAGAAAACAGTTGGTTGTTCCTGATTCTTTAAAAACCATTGTCTATAAACATCTACATGAGGACATGGGGCACTTAGGCACAGATAGGATGGTGTCTCTTGCAAGGGAGCGCTTCTTCTGGCCTAAGATGAGACAAGAAATAGAACACTACATTACTCAGGTGTGTCGCTGTATAAAAAGAAAGAAACCTAACCGGATAACTAGAACACCTATCCAGAGCATTGAGACCTCTGCATCATTTGAGATGATCTCTATTGACTACCTGCACTTGGATAAGTGTAAGGGAGGTGAGGAGTACATACTCGTAGTTGTGGACCATTTTACCAAATATGCCCAGGCTTACGCAACAAAAGACAAATCTGGGAAGACTGCAACAAGAAAACTTTTCGATGACTTTGTTATGCGTTTTGGTTTTCCATCTAAGATACACCATGATCAAGGGAAAGAGTTTGAAAACACTCTCTTTCGCAAGCTCCAAGACTATAGTGGTATCAGTCATTCCCGCACCTCCCCGTACCACCCGCAGGGTAATCCTGCAGAGCGTTTCAATAGGACGCTGTTGGGTATGTTGCGCACACTGGAAGAGACTCAGAAGTCAAGATGGAAAGATCACCTGAACAAAGTTGTCCATGCCTATAACTCAACGGTGAATGAAGCAACTGGATTTACTCCATTCTTTCTCCTCTTTGGCCGTGAACCAACCTTGCCTATTGATTTGATGTTCCCGAAGAGAGAAGAAGGAAAAAGCTGGTCACACACTGACTATGCTGAGAAATGGAGAGAAGTTATGCAAGAAGCCTATAAAATTGCAAGGCAGAACTTGAAGAAGAGTGCGAGGAGAGGACAGAAAAACTACAACCGACGAACATGGAGTTCTACCCTTGAACCAGGTGACCATGTCCTGGTAAGAAATCTCACACCCAGAGAGGGTCCCGGGAAACTGCGTAGTTACTGGGAAGACAGGATCCATATTGTCAAGGAGAGAAGAGGCTCGGATAGTCCAGTGTATGTGGTCGAGCCGTTGCAAGGGATGGGAAGAAGGCGAGTGTTACACCATAACCTACTTCTGCCATGTCCTTACCTGGTCGAAGAAGCCGAAGTCTGCAGACGCGACCCAAGAGACAAAAACAGTGGAAACAAGCTAAAGCAGATGGCAAGAAAATTTCATCAAACCAACGCTGACCAAACAGACACAGACAGTTCCAGTGAAGAAGAGCCTTATATGTGGACAGCTGTTACACATGCTGAGCCACCCCTTAATGTAGAAGCAGAAGAGTTCGGTCCCTGGGGGAAAACGCTCAGGGATGGACCTGAGGAGCAGGTGGAAGAGAGACATGACACAGAGAGAGACACTGGAACTCTAACTGTTGAATCTGAATGTGAGCAGAGCGATGCCAAAACATGGAAGGGCAGGCCTAAAAGAACCAGACAGCCCAGGCGTGTTTACACGTATGACCAATTAGGCCAGCCGACCTTTCAACAGTTGAAGACCTGCCCCATGAGTGTGAGCAGCCTCTCAGAAGTCAGCTGTGACTCCCTGGCCAGATCGTCATACATATATCCTTTCCAGCATTAGTAAACATTAAAGTATGCACAAATGCAATCATAGGATAGCTTAATCTTTTTGATATGTCACAGTTCATGGTGATATGGAATTGACACATATTACAGTTAAATAGAAACAGGTACTCTGACTTTTATTTCAGTAACAAACTGAGAAGAGGCTTAAGACAATAGTGTGTATACTAGGGACCTACTTGATGCATGGTTTTAAAATGTGTAGTCACATAATGTTGGGTGTATGTGGTATTTTCCTTGTCCTTTCCTTGTGAAGATTGGGGGGCCCACCAATGCTTCTATGGACTTCTCACCCTTCAAAGCTAAAGGACTATGGACGTTTAGTCTTGTGTTGTAGCCATGAGAGACTGTGGTCAAGAAAATAATACTGAGAGTATCCTGGAATGTGTGATGTGTGTAGAAATGTTTACCTGTTTATTCGTATGTCGAAATGCTTTGTATATTCTTGAAAGGGGGAGAAAGAAAATGTTTGGCAACATTTTTTTTAGTGGGGGAGGGTGTTGCGAGCCAGATTTCACAATTCATGTTTTATTAATCTAAAATTTCTGTTCGGGGTATAGTTCAGTTCTATCTATAGTTGGTAGATTATCTTGATTTGTTGGCGGCTAAGGGGTTAAAGTCAACGTGGCGTGTGATGTTTTTTTCCTTGTTCCGAGAGCGCTGTGTTTTGCTAACCAGCGTGTTGAACTTGGTGCAAACATTCAATGATTTCTGTAAACTCCAATGCCGAACTGGGAGAATAAAAATTTGCCGAAAGTGTAAGCAAAGGAGGACGGAGTCGTGTCTCTTTGAGGGTGCAGCAGTGGCGACCTCAGCACAGAGGTTCACCACTTCCTGTCTCAAATTCACCATGTTGACCGCCTTCTGATTAACTATCATCCAGACACGAGCGAGATCCGCTGGGCTTCCCTGAGACACAGACATTCTGTCACGCTGGAGAACGAGAATGCTGAGTTCGAGTTGCCCAAATATGGTGTGATGGAAGAGCCCAGTCGCGGAAGACGCGAGAGAGCCAGGTTATCACGCTGTTACTCTGAGAACGCTCCTGAGAGGAGTTAAGATTCCCACCCAAGGAACCTGCGTTCTCAACACACACACACACAGAGGTAAGAGAGAGGTTGGACTCGAGCGAGTCGTAGTACTCACGGTACTGAGAGAGATGAGGAGACACGTTCGTTGGGCACGAAGACCAATGTCTGTGTGTGAAGGAACTCAAACTTCCTGTTTATATATTCTAGACGTGAGTCATTTCCGAGACCGATTGACGTCACATGCTCTGGTGTGTGTGACACCCACGGGGGAAATTCTGGACTGCAGCATCACAGGGCAGCAGCCAATCAGCAGCAAGGAAAAATAAATAATGTTCTACTACTTTTTTGAATGGCTACTTTCAAACCTCCCGACTCTGAGTATGGCTGACTGTGACGTCCGGGCCTCGTCCGCCACGCCCCCTTGTCCTCATGCTGGTTGTTTATGTTTGGGGCGGCACTGAGCAGCGGAGGTTCATTCCATTCATGTGTCTGATTGCCATGGTAAAAGTCATAGTCAGCTGAAACCGCGACTGCTGATCCGCGTGAAAGTGGGGGGGTTACTGTATATATACATATACATACATATATGTATCACCTTTTTAGGTAATCCTAACTTTTTGATAATTTTATCAAGTTAACCTACCATCTAGCTGCACGAGATTTAAAATTAGCTACCCTCTGTTTTGTCCATGAACAAAAAAGATCAACACTGACTAGATATGATCTATGCAACTCAGGCATTGATATCAAAGAGCTTTATTTTTAATTTGATTGCATGGTTAACATTGGTATGAATTATCAGCATTGTTGGAGTTTCAAAAGTATAGTTTAAAAGGGGGGGCCTCAACACTTTTCAATGCATATATATAGAAGATACATACAGCGGCTGGTGAGAATAAATGTAAACTTTTATTATAATCACTTGGTTACTAATGTAAACTGGAGTGTCAGTGGTTGACGCTTCTTCTTGTCAGTCCATCTACTGAAACTTTAATGACAGCAGAGGGTCTCAAGCCTGTCCAATAAAACTCACAAAATTACATAGATTTACATTAACAGTCAACTAACACTGTGTAAAGAAGCCTTAAGAGACAAATATGACCAGAATATGTCCAGAAACACATTGGTTGAAAGGGTCTATAAAATGGGATTAGAAATCACTCTATAAAAATAAATGTTACTTAGTCCGTATATTCATCCAACTGTGACATACTTAATGAGCATGTACATTAATGTAGAAAGATTTTAATGCAGTAAAGTATTTGACTCGGAAAATGCGGACCCGAGGTCCCCACACGTCCGCTCTCTCGGGGGGCTTCTGTTCTCATCGCCCTTCTGTGTCTGTGGGGCGGAGCACCCCACGGGGAGCTCCTCCTTGTCCTCTGGGGTGGAGCCCCCCTCGGAGAGCCCCTCCATGTCCTCCGGGGTGGTGCCCCCTCGGGAAACCCCTCCATGTCCTCCGGGGACCTTGGATCCCCACAGTGCCCCCCCCCCAGCCCCCCCCACCCCAAAAATATCATGGGGAAATCCTCGGCCCTCTGTCAGAGCCCCGATGGCACCCCTCCCCAACGGCGCATCTCCAGAGCCCCAGGGGGCCCAGGCCCCCTCTCCAAGGCACCGGCATAGGGGGGAGGTGGTGGCAAAAGAGCCCCCATGTAGAAACGGGCCAGGGCTGCAGCATCAGGAATAGGGGCTGGGGGCGCAGCTTCGGGGACAGAAACAGGGGCTGCAGCTTTGGGGACAGGAACAGGGACTGCAGCTTCGGGGACAGGAACAGGGACTGCAGCTTCAGGGACAGGAACAGGGGCTGCAGTTTCATGGACAAAAACAGGGACTGCAGCTTCGGGGACAAAAACAGAGGCTGCAGCTTCAGAGAGCTGGGTCCTGGGAGCCGGCGTGGGCAGGAGCCGTGTAACTGACTTGGGCGGGAGCTGTGGAGCTGGTGTGGGAAGAAGCCATGGTGCTGGTTGCAAGCCATGCTCGAGCATGGGGGTTGAGATCAGTGGACCGAAGATGGAGTGTCATGACCCACCTCGCCTCCTACGCCCCCGGGCCACGGAACTCCCACCTTGCCAGACAGCAAGCCTCAGTGGGAGTTCCACCTCGGCTGGGCTGAAGACAAGAGAGCCACCAAGCAACTTCAGGCTTAGGATATTGGCGCCTCCGCCAATCCGATGCCCTTATCCTTCCCATCCTCATCCTCCAAGCTGATCCACCCCAGCAGCTCGGGGATGTAGTACCGACTCGTCCTCGTCGGTTCCTCCCACTGCTGGGTGCAGCGTGCCTCACTCTGTCCACTCATCCGCAGTCCCCACGAGCCGCGGTTTAAGGTTAGTCCATCTGACACATGGGGTGCGTACCAGTCCGGGAAGGAGACGTAGGTGCTGATTTCCGTTTCTCAGACTTTATTTTTCAAAAACCCAAACTCAAGAATAGCTTGAGGGCCAAAACTCTACTAAAGTAAAACACAAACATCTGGTACAATCAAGTGAAGGGTGGACTGACAACTAAGACATGAACTTAGGAACTATATTTACAAACACGTGCACAGACCAGAACCAGTGGAAACTATACAACATTTCATTTCATGCAGGGTTGACTACTGTAATGCTCTCCTCACTGGGATTCCCAACAAGTCCATTAGACAGCTCCAGCTCATTCAAAATGCTGCTGCCAGAGTTCTAACCAAAACCAAGAAAAGAGAGCACATTACTCCTATCCTCAGGTCCTTGCACTGGCTCCCAGTTCAGTACAGAATTGACTTCAAAACGTTACTTATTGTGTACAAGTCACTCAATGGTTTGGGTCCTACATACATCTCTGATATGCTTGAAGTCTCATAGATCTGCAGAAGCTGGCCATTTAGTGGTAAGAAGATCTGAAACTAGACATGGTGAAATGGTATTTAGTCATTATGCAGTTCACTGCCCATTACTATCAAAATCTGCGCCAACTCTAGCCAGCTTTAAAAAGCTGCTAAAAACAGCATTATTCTCCTCTGCCTTCTTTTAAATATTTGCACTTTTACTGCACTTTTAATTTTCTATCATGTTTTCTTTTACTTCTTTTATCCCTCTCATTATCTTGGTTTATTTTATTCTAATTTTTATTTATTCTTATTTTATTTTCCATTTCTGTAAAGCACATTGAATGACCTGTGTATGATAATGTGCTATATAAATAAACTTGAAAAAAGATTCCTACAAAAATGTTATACCATTATTTTACCACAATCATTAAGATTACCAGTTAAAAAACTGGTTGTTTTGGATAGTAAAATAAAATGGTTATGCACCATTTTACAGCAAACCACTCCGAATAATTATATCTCAGCAATGGAGTTATGCAAAAATTTCCCCTTCAATCAAGCTTCAATTTCTCTAAACAATCCTGATTGGATATATTTGCTCATAGCTATGGATTCTATACAAAGCCTTCAATCAGAGTAACTGTTAGAGTAACTCTAACAGAACATTTTCAGGCATGGTTGCAAGCATTCAGTACCTTACGATCATGGCATCTCTTGGGACAAAGAGAACAAAGAAACAGTTTGACATCAACCACAAGAACCTGAAGTAAACACACCTAAAGCACGTAGCCTTGTAATTAGAAGCGAAAAGGCAGTGGTATTGAGGTCAAAGGAAAAAAACAACAACTTTCAAGCATGAAATTTATTCTAGGGTCCATCTGTAGACAAAATGAATGCAGGGAAAAACACAGGGATGTATGTGTGGATGGATGAATGGAGAAAGAAAACAATGGAGGCTCTAAAGCAACACCATCCAGCTTTCTGCTGCTTTGGCCAAGCTCACTACCCCAGTTTGCTCTTTTTGTTATTAGTTAGGACAGTTTTTTTTCTGCCACCAACCTTCATCTGGGGTAATGCAAAGGGGCTACTTTTAACAAACGAAAAATTGTATATGGATTATTGTGTGGATGTGATTTTAGATTTTTATTTTTGCATTTCAGTAATTTTAGTTAAATATTACTGGTATGCTTGTTAGTTTGTTTGTCACTTGATCATTATGTCTACATGAACTTGTTGGACATCCCTATGCAAAACCATGGCTGTTAATATGGATTTGTCCCCCTTCCGAGCCTGTACCAGCCTCTACTTTGGGGAGGCTTTCAACAAGATATCGGAGTGCGTCTGTAGGAATTTGTGCCCCTCCAGTCAAAAGAGTATTTGTACCACCAAGCAATTATGTTGGACCAGAAGGCCGGGCTTGTTATCAGTGTCCTCCACACCAAATTCATAAAACCATGTCTTTATCAGTCTCACAGGGACACAGTCATGCTGGAACAAGAAAGTGTTCCCCAAACTGTCACCACAAAAAAATTTTGTATGCTGTAACATTATGTCTTACTGGAACAAAGGAGCCTGGTTTGTAGTCTTCATAAAAAAGGTTTTGAAGTGATGACTATGACTATGTTTGTATTTATTAGATTTACAACAGCAGCCTATACTGTTGTGGTATAGTTAAATTGGAGATGTCTCATGCTGGCCTCCTGAGTAGGAAAACCATCTAAGTTTTTATTCTGTCATCAGGAGTTAGAATCTGGCAATGTCATGATCAAAAACAATTATGGACATGTTTTCAGTGATGCTTTTGTTATGACTGGCAAGAACCATGTTTTCTAAGGGTAAGCAAATGCAGATAAAACCCCATAAAGGTTTGGACACAATTTCAGGCAATCCACTAGTGTCTAAAGGTTTATGTAGATATTTATTTGACCTTTTAAACCTTTCGGGGACAACCATGGGCTCATCTAAGCAGCTTAAAATCTGAAACTAAACAAAAGACAATAAAATGTCCCTAAACTCTTCCTGCTGGCAGTTATCAGATACAGTAGTTATCAAAAAAATCTGTAACTCAAATACCATATAGAAAAAGAAGTTAGGGAGAACAGTTGAAATCAAGATCTGAAAACCAATAAACCTCTCTGAAAAACTGCTCATACTCTGGGCAGGTTTGCAAAGCAAAATCCCCACATCAGTGTGATGCATCTTATTCCACAGACATACAGCCATGGAAAATAATAAGAGACCGCATAATTTGTTTCTGGTTATTGCTTTTGCAATTTAAGGGAGTGTGTCTGTGTAAAATGTGCATGTCACTATTGCTTTATACATTATTGACTACACTTGATTCAGAATTTTTTAAATAATGCATTTAAATAATTGATTATACCTTGGAAATGTTAAACTACACAACAATCTTACATTATTTTATAATTGCAACAATTAAAATAGTAATGTTAAGAGCATAGTGTGTGCATGTGTGAGCTCTGTTTCATTCCACCAGCAAACTGAATCAGGTGTGAAGCGGTTGAAATACAGCACATCGAATAGCTGCTATACAAACACTTTTGCACTTACAGCACATTTCTTATTTTTCACATAGTTCACACTGCAATAGTTCATAAACACACACATACACTGCCACAAATTGTACAAACAATGAACAGAAAAAAAAGGTGTTCTCTTACTTTTTCCATGACTGTATCGACATAGAGGGGTAATCAGATGGTAATCTCATCACAAAAGTCAAACTCAAATGTGATAAAGTCGAAATATCCAACCCAACTCAACCATGGCTATTTTGGTGCAATTAATTGTGCATTTAAAGTTGCAGAGATATTTTTAAGTAAAGTGGCCCCTTACTGTGTGCTGTGATGTTTTCATGAGAACACAGCACACAGTAAGGGGAACAATGTGGGGACGGTGTCTTGCTCAAGAGTACGTCAGTGGTGCCACTAGCAGTCCTGGGATTTGAACCCCCGATCTTCTAAATGCAGGGGAAACTCTCTAACCACTAAGCCACCAGCTGCCCCAGATGCTTTCATATTTAAGTAACTTCTGTTCACTTAATATTAACAAAATATGCAAGTGTGCTGCAAAAAACTTTAATGCATACAGCTATAAGCCTTGCCTATCCTATGCAATATCAAACTCTTAACCAGTGTTGACATATGACACCCCAAACACAATGACAGATTTTTATCCCTAGTCTTTATTTATTCACCAATTTTCCCTTACAAGAACAAAACATGTTTCTCAGGACCTGAGATCTTTCAGTATTTCTAATGCACAAACGTAACTTTAGATCAAAAGAAGACAGCATACATTATTATGCCAGTTATGTGTGTAATTTGTAGCAATTAGTAGTGTGCAAAAAGGTAATAAAAACCTTTCATGTATGATGTCAGCATTATGTACATCCTGAACATGTCCCTTTTAATCTAGTAACATAAAATGAAAATAAAACATTATTTTAACAATAAAAATATGCTACATTAGGGCTGCACAAAAACATTGTGATTCTCCAGTTCTGCACACATTCACTATCATTCCATGGCTGGTTTGATGGAAAGATTAAGCCAGCAGTAATAAACCAACCAAAAACAGCCCACAGACTAATTTGTAGAGCTAATGGTAATTATACAGCAAGGGATAATTTGACCAAATGGACACTGGAGAAGATGCATTTCTTCATGGCAGCACTTCAGCATTCTAAGGCAATACACTTGCCCATAAACAGGATTTCTTACACTGGTACAAACCTCTGCAAACCAGGCCCTCCTTGGTCACAGCCTGCTTGCACACTTCACAGCTCTTGGCCTTCTTGAATGTCTTGATCTTGAAGGTGTGAGAATGGACCCCCTCAAAGTCCTCTGGCTGTGAAGAAAGAAAACCAGTCAAGACAAAAAATGGGGAAACATGCTCTGCTGGAGAAGCAATTCAGGTGATTATGAGTTGGTCACACCTGTCTGACACTTCAATTTTCTGTAATTGCTAATGCTAGTGGATACTGGTAACCAGCTAACTGAAACACAGACAAATTGTTTTTTGCCTGCTGGCCTGATTAAAAATCCAAATGGATGAATTAAGGGGTTTCCAGCACTTAAGCAGGACACAAATTCAATGTCCTAAAGCTAAATAGCACAAATAATAGACAGCAATAAATCACACCAGTGTTTAATGGCATTACTGATCAAATCCAGTGTCATCTTTGGTGATAATAAAGGCAATGAACCCATGCTTCCTGAATACACATGTTCTGTGGTAAAATAATTATTTGCAACTCAGCTCTTGTTTTATAGGGCAATTACAGTGAGTCTAGAAAAGCATCACCCCTTCAGCATATTGCAGTCTGACATGAAGACACAAACAGATTCCAGTTGTACTTACTTAATGCTCATTATAACATATAAAAAACAATCACTGAGATGGATAACCCCCCTCTTAAAAATATTTGTAAACTCAATCAGGTGTAATTAATAATCTTCTCCATGGCTCACCGAGCTAACTGGCTTTCAGCTGTTATCAACTGTAATCCTTCTGCTTAGTTCAGCATAAAAACAGCCATTCTTGGAGCATTTCAGTGTTTGGTAGAGCAACTGAAAGCAAACAATCAACTCTGTGAGGCAAGGTGCTGTCAAAAGATCTCAGGGATGAGGTTGTGGACAGGAGATAGTTAAAAAAAAGTCCTTGTCAGTCCCTTGGAGCTCAGTTAAGTCTATAATTAAGAAGTGGAAAGTGATATGTACTACTAAGACCCTCCCGGTTGTTCCTCCAAACATGATGCGTGAGTGAGGAAACTGGTCAGAGAGGCTACCAAGAGGCCTATGGCAACTCTTACAGGAAAAAAGTAAGAAAGGCCACATTAAGTCCTGTTTGAACTTAGCCAAAATGCACTTGAAGATTCTGAGGCCAAGTGGAAAAGGGTGCTATGGTCAGATGAAACTGCCCTCTGTTGTTAATGGGAAGATGGTTCACCTTCCCACATGACAATGACCCAAAGCACACAGCAAAATTGACCACATAGTTGATGAAGGAGGATAATGGTGAATGTCCTTGCATGGCCTAGTCAGAGCCCACACTTAAATACTACTCAATATTCATCACAATCACCATAGAGTCTAACTGAGCATGAACAGTCTAGATGTGCAAAGTCTAGATGTGCAAAGTTGGGAGTAAACTTAACAGACTCAACAGACTCAAGTAATTAAAGCAAAAGGTAGTTCTACGAAGTAATAACGCAGGGGGAAGATCCTTTATATGTCTCAGTGATTTTTTTTTTTTTTTTGCTGTTGCTATCATGGTTTCACTGCATGTTACACTGAGTAAACCCAACTGTAAAATAGTTTTTTTGTGCATGTACTCATTTCAGGCTGCAAAGTGTCAAAATGAATTTTTAAAGAGCGTGATTATGTTCTATATCCACTGTAAACAAATACAGATGAGAAGTTTATGACCTGCTTAATGGTACTGAAATTTTTGCCTTCATCAATGTATAGTTCACATCTCAGTCAGGCATTCCTCTAGAGGATTCACCAAGACCTCTATTGGTATTGCTGTCTTCGATACTGGTATAGATGATTTATCACTCAGCATTACACTGATGTGGGGGGCGAAAAGGCTGAGACATGTTTGCAGCATGTGGTGATTTTAACAACAGCAAAGGCAGCTATACATCAAAGAATGCTATCACTTTGAAGACAGTTCATTAAATTACTAATGAAGTCTAATGAGAAGCAAAGCAGGCATCAGTGCAGTTGGAGCAGCATGTGCATTGCACTGTTCTCTTTAAGTTTTCCATTTAAAGGGGTGCAGGAACCAATAGTACCTAACATACATAACCAAAGAAACAGGTGTGGTGTTATCTCCATAATTTGGTGTGTTTATTTAAAATAAGACAATATTACATGGTTGAAGAAAAATGTGTACCGAAAATTGTTATTGTAATATTCCTCACAACAATCATTTCCTTTCCCATGAATATCATTCAGTTTGAATATTCAGTCCGTTTTTCCTCTGATTTTAGGCTCTGAGATGGATGGGGTTTTCCTCTAGATGATAATAGCTCTGTAATCCCTCATTCATACTCTATACACACACACAAACACACATACGCACTCACACACGTGTGTGCTTCCCAAACATGCTCAGAGCCCCTATGCCGCAAAGCCCATTTGGCCATGGTTCTGAAAAGTGTATTTCTTAGAATTTTCCCATTCCATATCTCGAATAAATCTTAATGGCTTTTGTTACACCCTGACAGGCTGATTAAGATAAGGGCGGTAGAGAGGGAAGCAGGTGACCTTGGCAATGGAGAACTGGGGAGAAGGGCGGATGTAGCTGAGGTTCCTGCCTCATATTGTCTTCCACAAGTGTTTTCACTCTGTTCAAGTATTATTACCAGTAAGCACTGCAGTCATTTAAAACTGGGATGTCTCCATTTCAAAGTGACCTTGATGCCTATATGTATTGGGGTCTTGAGGCTCATATAAACATGTCATAAAAGCCTCACAAAATGACCACTTGGATTCTCATGCCTGAGCCATACTACTGTCTTTTGCTTCTGTCATCAGGGCTGAACATTACGAGGAAAAAATTGCACAAAACTGTGTGGCAACAGAAAGCGTGCATTTAAAATGGGAATTTACCTGCCTGATCTGACATAAGTTAATTGTGTTCTATTAATACTCACTAATATGTATGAAATACCATAATGAGATGACATTGCTGTTTCTCCTCTATTTTTACATATTTGTTACATGAGTGGTTTAAGATCTTCATAAATCTAATGTAAGACAGGTAGAGCAAGATTGTTTCTTTTTAGGAGTAAAAATGTTTTACTGCACCTATATCACCCATGACAAAAAGTAATTCACTCCCCCAACCCAAAACTGAAAAACTGGTTGTACCACCTTTAGTTGCACTAACTGTAACCAAACAATTTCTATATCTACAGGTCAGTCTTTCACACCACTGGCCCTCTCTTCTTTTCAGGACTCTTGAGTATGAACTGTATGCTACAGCATACTTTGATTAGGCCACTCCAAGAACCAAAACTGGTTTCTTTTGAGCCATTCAGAGGTGGACTTGCTCTGTGGATTGTTGTTTTATTGTGTAACCCAGTGGATTTTCTGATAGAGAGCAGATTTCATGGTTCTGATCAGTCCACACAGGCCCTAAAACAGCAAAGCATTCCTACAGACTACCACCACCATTACTGATTTCTCATCTACAAAAGAAGTTTTGCTTTTGACTCATTTTCACTCATCCATCTACAGAACATTATTTCTGAAGTCTTGGGTGTCTTTAAGGTTTCTTTTTCAATGTCTTTATGTTATTCTTGGTTAGTAGTGATTTTCACCTTTTCACCACTTCATGAATCCCATTTTACACAGTCTAATGATTAATCTGGGTTCTTTTGCTCTGGGACAGTGTATTCACAGAAGACATTAGGTAGGATGACCACTCCTGGAAAGTTTCACCACTGCTCCAAGCTTTAGCCATTTCTAGATTATAGCTCTCACTGTGCTTCACTGGAGTCCCATAACCTTACAAATGGCTTTGTAACCCTTTCCAGAATCTCTTTTGACCGTCGAATATCATGCTGCTAGAGTAAGTGTCTAGTCCAGGGATGGGCAAACTTTTTGGCTCAGGGGCCACATTGACTTTTAAAATTTGACAGACGGGCCAGGCCAGCACCATGCATACA
>JBBPCX010110666.1:0-21375 GCA_037974365.1 Hydrocynus forskahlii
TCCACTTTCTGCCGTACCAAGCAAATTTCCCACTTGTGGGACTAATAAAGGCTTATCTTATCTTATCTTATCTTAATTACTTTTTCCAAGCAGACCTCTGTCTAGAGCTTAAACAGAAATTGTATTAAATAAATTCTAGAGCTCAAATTCTAGAGCTATCATGGGCTAAACTGGTCCTCCCTTCCTCTATGGGGTCTCCATGGAAGGAGGCCAACTTGGGCTCAGTTAAGGATGATGTGGGAGGCTCCGTGGGTTTAGGCTGATATAGAGGGTCCTGAAGCATTGCTTTGACTGACCAGAGTCTCCAGTTCATGCACGTAATATTGTGTAGCCAGTTTGTCTTTGAGATCCTCTGACAACTCCTGAAGAAAGACCACTGAAACCACCTTTGGGTTTCCTCTATTCTATCGCTACAGCCCGAAAGTGAACTGGATAACTCTCCACACTTTTCATCCCTGAGAGAGGTTAAGCAGTCTACTGACAGCTACTGACAGAGTCCAGAGGTTGACCAAACACACATTGGCTCTCGGTCACAAAGGCAACACTGTTATTGTGAGGAAGAAAATGTCACATGCACCAGTCATGTGATGCCTTAGGAAATGACTCATATCTCAGGGTATATAAACATGTAGTAGGTAAGCACTAAGCACTCAGACATTTGGGTCCCATGCTGGCTTTCACAGAGCTTTCACCTCTACTTGCCTCTACCATGAGTACCCTGGTTCTTAGGAACCAATAATATACCTTGCTGTGTGCATGTGTGAATGTTGGTTTCTGGTGGGAATCTTATCTCCTTGGCTTGGAGCGTCCATCACACAACACAGGGCGAACTTGTCAGATTATTCGGTTCATGTCTTGTGATAGAATGTCTGAGTCTCAAGTGAGCCCAGTGGATTTTGCTGGTCTCGTGGATATGGTGAACCAGCAGGCGGTTGAGATTGTGAACCTTCAGCAGGAGGTCGCGAGTCTGCACATGCAGCTTGCGGCTCTGCAGAAATCGCATCAAGACTTGTCTGCCGTGCAGCTGGCATCCCGAGAGGCAGTCCAACCCCCAGCTACCCCTACTGTGCCAAAAATGTCACTCCCGGAGAAGTGGAATGGGATGGATGGGAAGTGTGATGTTTTCTTGACTAACCTCAATCTCATCTTTGAGTTTCAGCACACCCGCTATCCCTCGGACCGGAGCATCATTGCACTTTTCACCTCCCTTCTCACTGGGCAGGCAGTGGAGTGGGCTACAGCGGTCCTGAGGTCCAACTGTGACTCCACCTTCTCTTACCCAGAGTTTTCTCGTCAGCTCAGGGCCACCTTTCAACACCTTGAGAGAGAGGTGGAGATATCTCCGGCAGGGAGACAAGACGGCCAGCAAATACACAGCCAAATTTCACACTCTGGCAGTACAGGCGACGTGGAGTGATGCTGCCCTCCTGACCGCCTATAACGAGGGTCTCTCCCCTTGTCTTAAGGACGAGCTGGTTGCTCGTGAGCTCCCTGAGACACTAGAGCGCATGATTCAGCTTGCCCTTTGTGTGGACCTCCGGATCTGCTTCCACCTCCACCTCAGCCTTCTGATCTCCACCTACCTCAGAGGCCCACTCCACCAGAGCTGGGGAACCCATGCAGCTTGGATGCACCTCCCTGACCGCGGCAGAGAAGGAGCGATGTTATTGCGAGGGTCTCTGCGCCTGTTGTGCCTCCCCCGATCACTATCGTGCCATTCGCCCTCTCTCTCTGGGAAATGTTCTGACTGGGTGAACAGGGGGAGGTCGTCACCTGGTCTGCTGGCATTCACCTCCTGCCTACCGACCATCTCCCGGCCCACCCTTCAGGTACATCTCCAACTGAGCCACAAACAGATCACAACCACCACTTTCATGGATTTGGGCACGGCTGGTAACTTTGTCGATCAGGCTTATGCTGCTCAGTTGGGGGTGGAACTTGAGGTGTTATTTCGACCCATTACCATCACTGCCGTTGTGGGTCGACCCCTGTCCCTTAGCCTGGTCACGCACCAAACCAAACCTCTCACCATCAAAATAGGGGAGCACACTGAAGTGCTTCTCTTTCTCATCACCTAGGTCACCTCCACTCCTCTCATTCTGGGTCATCCATGGCCCATGAAACATGACCCTATGATTTCCTGGACCCAGAACAAAATTCTGCAGTGGGGTCCGGCTAGTCAGAAGCTCTGTCTCCAGGTGGGGGGGAGGTGTGCTCAGAGGAGTCAGAGGCCCCTGACATCGCCCTGGAGGCCATTCCCATCCCGTACCATGACCTGGCGGGGGTCTTCTCCGGTACCGCCCCGCGGCCACCTGTTCTCTCTCTCCACAAGCTATGGACGACTACATCACAGAGGGGCTTTGCCAGGGAGCCATCCGGCCCTCTACTGAAGAAAAATGACGGGGGTCTCCATCCCTGCTTTCGGGGGCTTAACCGCATCACCATCCGGAACCGTCATCCACTCCTGCTCATCAACACCACCCAACACTGGACGCCCTCTCTGGTGCTCGTCTCTTCATTAAGCTGGACCTCCGGAGGGCCTAAAATCTGTTCTGCATCAGAGAGGGCGACGAGTGGAAGACGGCCTTCATAGCCCCAACCGGCCACTATGAGACTCTTGTAATGCCATTTGGATTGTGCAATGGTCCGGCGGTCTTTCAGCAGCTGATAAACAACATTCTTCATGACATGCTGGGTAGGTGGTGCTTCGCCTATTTAGATGATATTCTCATCTTCTCCAGGACTTTGGAAGAACATACCCAGCATGTCAGGGCAGTCCTTAAGAGGTTGCTGACCCACCAGTTGTACTGCAAGAAATGCGCTTTCCACCAGTGCACCACCACATTCCTTGGCTTCGTCATCTCCCCTCAGGGTGTGGCCATGGATCCTCAGGAGCTGGAGGCTGTGCGTTCTTGGCCCCTGCCCAGAATGCTCAAACAGCTGCAACATTTTCTGGGGTTCGCCAGTTTCTATCTGCAATTTATTCAGGGCTTCAGTTTGTCAGAGGAAAATCAATGTATTCACTTATATTCTAAGGCAAATTAGTATATTCAGCTTGTGATTCTTATTATTGAATGATTCTTTCTCTAAATGCCATATTAATATGATTCTACTGACTAATGATCAAGGTTGTGAAGCCAGGCCTGAGGCGCTAGGGCACAGTGACATGATTAAATCAAGGTTGTTATTTATGCAAACCCTATGTTTCTGAGCTAAAGGGTTTCAGAGAAGGTGTTTTGTTCAGACCAGAAAGCACTTGTTCAGGGCCATAGTCATGGAGCCTCACTGTGAGAAGCCATAACATAGGTTCCAGCTGGAACCTCTTCAGGGGGGAGGCGACATGGTTTCTGCCCTGTTTTGATATGGTGAATTATCTTTTTTGAGACTAAAAGACCTCTGCGAAGGTCCACTTTCTTTAGCGAGAACCTCCGAATCCAGGATGAATTACTCTCTCCTTAAGAAGAAAATAAAGTTGTTGAAGTGAGCGAAGAATCTTTCGTCAGTTTGCTGATTTTCTCACCGCCATTACAAGTTAAACTGTGGCACCTCTCACTGCCCTCACCAAGCATTCCCAAAGACCATTCCACCTCAACAAACCAACCATTCAAGCCTGCAATACCCTCTGCAACCTCTTCACCTAAGTACCGATCCTTCTTCATCCAGATCCAGTCAGGCCATTTGTTGTAGAGATGGATACCTCTGATGTGGGTGAAGGAGCTGCCATCTCTCAGCGAGGTCTAGACCAGAAACTGCACCCATGCAGTTTCTTCTCTAGAAAATTCAACCCCACAAAGCAGCGATATGGAGTAGGGGACCACGAGTGGGCTCTAGAAGCGTGGCGTCACTGGCTCCAGGGCGGCAATGACCCATTCACGGTCTGGACCGATCACCAAAACCTCATCACCATTCAGCAGGCCAAACAGCTCAACCCCACGCAGGCGCGGTGTGCTCTCTTCTTTGAGCAATTCAGCTTCCATTCCAGGCGCCCTCTCCCGACAACACCAGGTGGAGACACCCCGGGCGGATCCTGCACCTGTCCTACCGTCTCACTGCATCCTGGCTTCTCTCCCGTGGAGGTTAGAAGATTGGGTCCGCTAGGGACACGCCTTGGAACCACCTCCGGATGACACCCCTCCTGGATGCCTCTTCGTCCCCACTGGCCTATGTCAGGAGACCCTCCAGTGGGCCCATTCCTCCGCCATCACGGCCACCCAGGCACATCCAGATCTGTCTCTCTCCTCCAACAGGCCTTCTGGTGGCCTCGAATGGCTTCAGACACCCAACGATTCATCCAGGCATGCGCAGTATGTGCCAGAGCCAAGTCCTCCAATCAACCATCCACTGGCGAGCTCCAACCTCTCCCTGTCCCTCGCCGACCCTGGTCACACATCGCATTGGACTTCATTACTGGCCTGCCAGAGTTGAATGGGAAGAACACCATCCTCACCATCATTGATCGTTTCTCCACCAGGCTGTGCACCTGGTGGCCCTCGCCGGACTCCCCACGGCAAAAACCCGTGCCAAATTGATACTCGAGCACGTAATCCACTTGCATGGGTTCCCCAGGGACATCGTCTCGGACAGAGGCCCCCAGTTCATGGTCAAGTTCTGGCTGGCCTTCTGACATCTGATCAATGTCACCACCAGAGAAACTAAATGAACGTAAGAAAGAAACCGAAAGGAGAATGTGACAGAGAAACGGAGTGGAGAATGTAAATGGAATTAGAAAGAAAAGAGAACAAGTAGGAACACCAGGAGGTGTGTGAGAGATGGGAGAATAAAATGGATAAAAATGCAAGGACACGCAATAATGCAAGGATAGTTAAGTAAAGGATTAAATATAAAGGTGCAACAAAGAAGGTACGTTCTAATACTGGTAGCAGATGCAGGAAAGCACAGGTGGTGCTGGAGAAAACCTGTTGTGGAGGATGAGAAACGAGCTGAAGAAATTCCAGGTAAGGCTGAGGAAAAAAATCAGGAAGTGAAACAACTGGCAGAACTGGCAAATTATGCGAGGAGAGCTTAACTCATGACTGAGCACTGACTATGCAAAAAAGTGAAAAAAAGGAAATACAATACCTTTTTTTCTGGTGGCAATATATCAATCTTAAATGCACAGTTACCAAAACAAATGGTTTAATTCTAAGGGATAAAGAGAGGTTGAAAAAATATGAAAATGTATTATGACATTCTGACAAAACATAAAACCACATAAACACAGTGGACTCTAGATGAATAAATAAAATGCTACAGAAATGTATGGTATGGGCCCTTTAGTCAGTGAAACCATGAGTAGTGACCATAATGGAATCTTTGGTAGCAGAGGACAGTTATATTGGTATTGTGTAGAATTTTTTGTGTATCAGGATAAATGATAGGGGTCTAGATGCCACACCTTTGCCAGAAAAGTTCCTGTGATGAAGATCTCCATGGCAGTAGTAATGAGGAGCTGAATGATTAGCAAGACGATGGCAGACGGACACTCTTCAGTGATGCAGCGGAAGCCATAGCCAATGGTAGTCTGTGTTTCCAGGGAAAAGAGAAAAGCCCCGGTCAGACTCTGCATCTGCATCACACACAGTGTGTGATTGGCTGGAGGATCAAACTCTGAATAGGAAGGAAAAAAATACACTTAATTTTCTTAAAATTTTCTTTACTCAGCTTGTCACTGTTTGTTAGATTTGCTTCATATCTGAGTACTTTATTTAAGTCACATTTTCCTTCTTTTCTGAGTTCATTTAAAGGGAAATGCATGACTTTAGGAGGGGAGAGAAGCTCTGAGAGCTTGGGCTAGAGTGACAAATCCCGTTTTGATGGCACAACTGAGAAACAGCTGATATAGGCTTATGGTGCAAAAACTTTATCACAGAAATTGCAAGATAGAGGTGGCTATGATTCTCCTCCTAACTTTAGGTATTAACATTTTTGATCTCCCTCAGTCCACCACGCTTCACTCCTATCTCATCTATCTGTGTCTCTAGGGTCCCCTTCTCATACCATTTTTTTCTTTCATGTCCACCTACCTTATCTTATTCACTGGTGCTGATGAACCTACAAAGATCATGTCAGGTCAAATTGATCAAATTTATCAATCAATAAATCTGTTTCTCTATATTTTGGGTGTTAAAAGCATGAAGTTATGTCTGTCAGATAACTTAACCAGTCCAAAGAGAAGAGGTAAGGAACATTCCTATTAGATAACATTGATACTGATCTTAAGTTATACAGGTAATCAGATCCACCATGATCCAGTTAATTAGCCCTTTTTGAGGTGAAATACAGTCTGACAGAAGCTGCTCACCCAGCAGGTCTCCATGTACTAGGGCCAGAAGGTACCACAGCAGGCCAAAGATGAACCATGTCCCAACAAAGGTGGCACTGAAAAGGACCAGCTTGTACCTCCACTGCATGTCCACAAAAGTAGTCCAGGGGTCGCGCAGATACAGAGTGCCCCGCCCACTCACATGTTCAATGCGAACGTTGCTCCGCCCATCCTTGGACAGTACACGACGGCGGCGGCGAAGCATCTGGCTCCCAGACCCTGTCCGGTCCAGTAGTGGCTTAAGCGCATCCGTCTGTGTATGGCAGTGGCATACTTTCTGGTGGGCAGAGACATGTGGTGATGTGGGTGTGGATGACGTCATCTGTAAAACACAGCAAATGAGTCATATTAGCTAGTTTAGTGCTGCTGTGGATCCATGTTGAGTATAGAATAATATACATTACATTTTTTAAAGGTTATTTCTAACTTATATACCCTCCATATTTATATACTTTGAGACTAGTGTTAATTTGCTTATTTGCTGAAGCAGAAAATGTTGACTGTGCAAAAGTTAGGGTAAACAAAATGTCAGCCAGTCTCTTCCAGTGTCAGACCAGCACATGCCAATCTTTCTCCAATCTCTCCCAGTCTCAGACCAGCACAAGCAAGTCTCTATTCAATCCTCATACTGTCAGACCAGCACGAGCCCATCCCTGGTGTTGGACACCTCACAGCACCTCTGCCACTCCAGGTTCAGGAATCTGAACCTGACACACATTTGATCGGCTGGGGATGGAAGCCTTTGCCCAACCCTTCTGAATGGTGTTTGCCCATCCCAGACCAACTGACACATGTTCAACTGCTGTTCACAGGGAACCTTTCTCCGATTTGGTCTTTAAAGCTCTTGTTTGAATATTTGTTACTAGCACCAAGATCTGGTTTAATCAGTGATTTAAAATTATATTTATGTAAATATTGCACAGACTGAGGAGATATTAAAGTTTAGTAGTGCCACAGCTTCTGGGGGAAAGTTATTTTTCACTCTGTGCATGGACTGGGTCTTTTGCCTGATAGCAGGAGCAAAAATGGGGTGCATAATATCTTTATGTTGTTATCATTCCTGTTCACATGGCAATTGCTGTAAAGTTGTAGTAATGATGGCAGGTGTTGCCCAACAATGTCCTGTGATGTTTTTACAAAAGGCTGGAGGGCTTTCTAATCATCTTTGATGCAGCTACTGTCATGTAGTTTGTTAGGGTGTTCTCTGTAGTGCACCTATTTAATTTCACAAGCCATTTTTGGAGAGGGGTTGGCTCTCCTTAGCCTCCTCAGAAAAAAAGGTGTTGTTTTACCTCACCCACCACTTATACACACCGCTACTCTGTAACCAACTGCGCCAAGCACAGAGTTCGAACTCTCAACACCTAAGCTGACTGAAGTGAAAGAGGTAGTCAAAAGGTCAAGCTCTGCCCCCGGGCCAAATAGCATCCCATATAAGATCTATAAACGATGCCCTCGAGACCTGAAAGAGCTATGGAAACTGATGAGGCTCATCTGGAAACAACAGAGTGTCTCCGTCAAGTGGCGTAGAGCTGTGGCCATTCTGATTCCAAAAGAGCAGGAATCATCTACCATCGGACAGTTCTGAAGCGTTGCTCTGTTAAATGTAGAGGGAAAGATTTTCTTCTCTGTCATTGCCAAGAGAATGACAAAATTTCTGCTACAAAACAACTACATTGACACAAGCTGTCAGAAAGCAGGAGTCCCAGGGTTCTCAGGATGTTCAGAACATGCAACAATAATCTGGGACCAGATCCAGAGTGTAGGAAAAGAAGGACCTACATGTCGTATGGCTGGACTTGGAGTCTGGGTTGTATGGGTCTGTTCCTCATCAGCTGATTAGCTTTGCCCTAGCTTCTTTTATGTACCGGTTTTGGTCAAGAACATCATGAAGTATGCAGACTCGAAGATTTGCCACACACTGCAGAGCTATACAACTGACTGGTAGCCCCTGAGCAGGGGAACAGCGATGGGGTGTGCCATCTCACCCATCCTCTTCACGGCCGCCTTTGAGGTCATCCCGATTGGAGCGAAGTCAATGGTCAGAGGAGTGCGCAATAGTACAGGTCAACGGCTACCACCCCTTCACTACTGCAGACGGCTGCTTGCACATCTCTGCTCCTTAGGAGGTTTGAAGAATTGCTATCTTGGGCCAGGAGGAAAATATAACCCACCAAGTCTCACATCCTGTCGATCCGCAAGGGTAAACAAATGGGCTCAGTCACTTTCCAAGTGGCAGAAGAGAGAATCCCGGCACTTGCAGAACAACCAATCAGAAGCCTGAGCCAAGAATACTCAGTTGATCTTTCAGACAGACACATGGTGGCTTCAGTCATAGACCAACTAAAAGAGGGCTTGAGGCGGATAGACCAAAGCTACCTTCCTGGAAAATACAAAGTCTGGTGCTACCACTCTACAGTGTACATCACTGTGAGATGTGGCCACTGAATATGTCCGAAATTACAGCAACAACAGTCAGAAAACTGGATGCAATGGCCAACAGTTACATCCGCAAATGGCTTGGACTTCCAAGATGCCTGTCAGATGCCTCTCTGTTTGGAAGAACTGCACTCCAGCTACCACTGAAAACATCTCCAGGCTGGTCCTGGAACTTAGACAGTTCAGTGACCACCACATCAGGACTGCTGGTGCCAAGATCCGGACAGGTAGAGCATGGAAGGCAGAAGCATGCATGGACAGTGCCATTTCCAGACTGCAGCACCAAGAACTTGTGAGAAGAATGCAGCAAGGATGACAGGGCCTGGGCTGGGGAGAGCCACTAAAGCTGTGGTCCAAAGCATCCCTGAAGGATGGAGGAAGACCCGCTCTTTGTCGAGTCTGTTGGCCAATGGACAAAGTGGGAGGGCATTCTAGCAAGGTCAGCAGGATAGAGTGACCTGTGAAAGATGCCTCATGCAAGACCAAGTTTTCTTACTCGAGCCACATATGACACCCTTCCTAGTCCAGCAAACCTGGCACGATGGTATGGCGCAGAGGAGGGTTTCAGCCTGTGCAACACAGCCCTGGGAAATCTCCATCACATTCTGTCTGGCTGCCAGATGACCTTGGCTCAGGGTTGTTACAGGTGGAGACATGACCTGGTGCTAAGGAAACTGGTGCAACACACAGAGACCATGAGGCTCCTGGCAAATGAGAAGCCAACATCCCAGCAGAGGTGGGTTGTCCATTTTGTACCGGCAGGTCATGCCACACAAAGCTGCCCACAACAGGACATAACATCAGTCCTGACACCAGGCAAAGACTGGTCAATGATAGCAGACTTCGGCAAGCAGCTACGCTTTCCTACCAACATCACATCACCACACTGAGACCCGACATCGTCCTGTGGTCGACAATGTAGAAGCGTGTCCTTTCAGTCAAACTGACCATGCCATGGGAACAGGGCATTCAAGAAGCATATGAGAGGAAGAAGTCAAGGTACGCTGACCTAGTGGCAGTATGCCGAGAGAAAGGCTGGAAAGCAACAACTTACCCAGTCGAAGTCAGCTGCCGTGGTTTTGTGAGCCTCTCAACCAACTGCTTCCTGAGAGACATTGGCTTTACATCAGCCAAGGCCAAGAGGTTTGTAAAGGATCTCTCAAAAGAAGCAGAGAAAGAAAGCTTCTGGCTTTGGCTGAGAAGAAATTATAAGAGTTGGGGAAAGCAAGATGCCACGTGTTAACCTGACCATCAAAATCCAGCTGCAGGGAGCAGCAGAGATGTCCCTGTCCGCTGCCCCACCATCCTGAGATGTTCTGGAGATTAATGGGGCGAAACATCAGTGGGGGATGGCTCCCAGCTGAAGACCCTGCAGCTGGTACTTTGGCACCGGTGGAGGTGCATCAAGCAAAAATACTTTGCAGGTATTAACATCTGCCTGTCAACAAACTAAGGAGGGCTGTGATATTGATTCTCAGACACCTGATGTTGATGTGAACAGAATTGTGTCTGGTCTGCTTGGTCGCCCTAAAATCCAGCTAGCATAAAATTGCAACCTTTTGTACTGTCAATTTGAAATTCTTTGTTCAACAGGCAAACGCAATAGCAATTCTATTAGACCCCATGGGAATCTTTAAACACTCTGGGTTGACCTATCTACTGCAGTCCTGAACCTGACCACAAGAGAGAAAGACACCTGCCAAACGTTCTGATGAATTAAAAGAGTGGGAAAGAGTATTGCTTTACTCGAGAGCTGCCTTAACACACAAAGGGAGTGCTTGTTGCTGTGAGAATGAATAGGTCTGATAGAGGTATTAAGTGAATGAGAAAAAGCATTTTCCCCAAGTTCCCAGGCTATCCACCTGGCCATCTCTTTCATTCTCCCTCTCTCTTCCCTCATCCTCTCTGCCTATGGACGTGATCATCCTCATCCTCGTGATCACCCCAGTCATTAGCCAAAAGCACTCAGTGACATCTCTTTCTCTCAGCTGCTCTCTTTTACTGCTCTGTTGATCTCGGCTTTGCGTGATCGTGCCCTTTACAAATTTTGTAAATAATAAGGCCATAAATTGCTTGTTAGCCTAAAAACTACTGTTATTAATGTTCATTATTGTTAACAGGTTCTTAGTTTGAGTTATATTAAATGTCGTTTTTCTCTAGCACTACTTAAAGAGAATGTTGATATGTTGGGGGGGACAAATATTTTTATATGTTGATATGTTGGGGGGGGGGGATACACAGTGTTTGTGTTTAGCAAGCTAAACATTAGAAAATTTGGTGCCTTGCATGAGACATAAATCCAGCAGATTAATGAAAAAAGATTAATTAGTGCATCACTGAAATAATCCCTAAATTATAGATATACCATTGCTAGACCTGTCACAGCAGTTACATATACAGATGTTCAGAGGGGCTCTACCAAAAAGGAATCACTGCCATTTTAGCCTTTGTAACCTTTGGTGACAACTACTACAGGATCTACTGTGTGGCGAACTTGGAGAGCTAGAAAGAAATGATGCACAGTAAAAAGTTTTTAACCTGAGGGTGAGTTTAAAGACCTTTCTCAGTTAATTACTTTACTAAGTGTAGCTTGCTTAAAGCTTATGTCAACTTAAAGCTTATGTTAACACTGCCCATGCACACTTCACCGAACCTGACACTGCCACTAGATGCAATTGGATTTGTCACTGAACTTGCCACTGAATCTGCCCATCAGCTGTCATGTATGTATTCTTTGAAAAACATAACTGTTTTGGTAGAATAGAGATGTTAATACACCTGTCACAGGACCTCTCCCTAGACCTGCTACAGGACCAATCACTGGACTTGTCACTGGATGTTCCATTAGATCTGTCACTGGAATTGTCACTGATCTTGCCACTGGCTACAGGTCATATTTTGAGATGGCTACTGCAGGGTCTTCCACTGGATCTATCACTGGACAGGCAATATTCTGAGGCAGGTCCCAGCATAAGTATAGCCACAAAATGTAAAGTTGACTCCTTATAGTCACCTAAACCTAGCATTAGTAAATCCCAGAAAATTACCTACAGTAAAGTGTCAGGAATTTTTTTTACCTGATTGTTAATTGCTAGGTTTGTTAGGTGTAAAATAGCGGGGAAATCATTAAACTGTGCTGGACACCAGCCATCAAGTCATCACCCCTGAACTACAGTTGTTTATGCAGAATGTTAATGCAGGATTTAGCATGTCAAATCATCAACAGACTTGTCCCTATGCACTACAGAGCCCTTACATAAGCCATTACTTTCAGCACTGTCCCTGCAGTGTCTATAATTAGGATATTTACAACAACAGAATCCTAATTTGTTTCTTTTATGCTTTTCATTTACCTCAGTTTCTCCCTAACTTTCTCTACCCCTCTCTCTCTCTCACTGTCTCTGTCTCTCTTACACTCCCACTCTCTCCTGCTTGAATTCTTTAATGCACATTTTTGTACTTAAATGCACTTAAACTGCCAAATAACTATAGTAGCTACCAAATAAATGATAGTAATTCATGAATAATAGGCCGCCAGCTTGAGGGGTTAAAATGAGTCTAATGGTAAAACATAATGGGGTCCTGACAAATGTTTTTTTACTGAGTTAGTGTATCATAACATTAAAATTCAAAACTGTTCTCTCACTTTTTCTGTCTATCTTTCTTTCTCTCTTCTCTCTCTCTCTCCCAATCCATCTATCTATCTTGTGTATAATGGAATGCTTTGTTGACAGCACAAATGCTTTGTTGAACAAACGTGAGTGAGACAGAGAGTTACAGAGAGAGAGAGAGGGAGAGAAAGAGGGAGAGAGAAAGAGAGAGAGAGAGAGAGAGAACAAGCTAAAGGAAAGGGGGATAGAGGAGAGATGTGACAAAAAGGCCCTCATTAGTATTCCAAAGTGGATAATAAGCCCCCTTGGCTGGACTCAAATGCATTCCCTTGCAATCAACATGGTCTCTCTCTCTCTCTGTCTCTCTCTTTCTGTCTCTCTCTCTCTCACACACACACAGGCACACAGACACCATTTACCATCCCAAGCCACAGTTGTTTTCAGCTTACACAAGAAATGTATTTTACATTATGTGAAACACTCATGACAAATAAACCAATAGAATTGCTACAAACTAACATTGAATAAAAAGTATTTCAATTTACTTACATTAACTTTGCATTAATTTACAGTTTATTGAAGTGACTTCTGGTGTAAAGTTACCATATTTGGGATATTGCTCTTCATTAGAGAGTTAGGATAAAGTATGTAATTTAGATGAAAAAAAAGGCTTTGAATTTACATGATTTCGATTTGGACATCAAATTACGTTTTATTACATCAATGTATTACCTTAAATGCAATTATTGCCAAAAGTTAGCAAACCAAAAGACAAAACAGTGTTGGTGTAATGTATTTTATATATGTGTAAAGTATGCACTCAGAATAGTTTATCTGGATTGGGTTTGTCTAGAAATAAATATTATATGGGCAAACCACCATGTACTGTGTGAGTATGGCTGATTGTGAATAACCAATTTATGTTCAACAGTTACATTTAGTATGATGAGAAAAAAATGCCATGATTAGTCCAAGGGATGAGATTTTGGATAGCTATACCCCAGATGAACATTATGTAATTCAACATATCCATACTATTTAATTTTCTACTTTTATCCACAACTTCGGATATTATATTGTTTTTGTTTTTTTTAACATAGAAGTATCATTTGATCCAATGAAAAGTAAAGTGATAAAGTGATTTCTTCCAGATTTGTGCTGAAGCAAGCTCGGAGACCAAATGGACCAAAGGATTAATGGGTTAGCTGTAAGCTAGGTATTCTTCAATATTTTTCTTCATAATTTCTGAATGATTATTAGATGTGAAGCTTCATAGGTTGTTTAGATAATAATAAACTTGCTATATTTATGTTAAGAGATTGACCTCTGGTTCCTATCCCCACTGTTCAGAAATCTGAAGCATTCTCAGCGTTCCATTCTGCATCAAAACACACTCAGTTACACTCTTTGCTCACTGTTAAACTATGCATTTTTGGAAAATCTGTGAAAATTTACTTTAATGTTCAGTTTTTATGGATTTAATAGGGACAAACCTAATGTTCATAAACACACATTCTATTTATTTGTAAAAAAAAATACAATAGCAGTTATGTGTGATCCATTACTTAACTGGGTTAAAGTTGCTAGAAACCCACTGCAGTATCTAGTGCAAACTTTGTCGGCTGGCCTTGGTGACCAAACAAAGCCTGTGGATAAAAAAAAAAATTAAACAAGTGAGTGCAGGTACTTCATAAACATTCAGTTGTAGCTTACCTTTAGCCCTGTTGTTCAGACACCCGTAGAAACAAACCAAAACCCCACTCTCTTTTTCAGTTTCATCACATCATCACAACACACACAGTACACTACAGAGCTACAGTGAGGAGCTACACACAGCCGGCTCTTATAGACATCTCTCTCTCTCTCTCTCTCTCTCTCTTTCCCCCCTCTCTCGCTCTCTCTTTCTCTCTTTCTCCCTTTCTCTCTCTCTGTCTCTCTCTCTTTCTCCCTTTCTCTCCCTCTGTCTCTCTCTCTTTCTCTCTCTCTCTCTCTCTGTCTCTCTCTCTCCCTCTCTCTTTCTCTCTCTCTCTCTCTCTCTCTCTCTCACACACACACACTCTCTCTTTCTCTGTCTTTTTCTTTCCCTTTCTCAGGTTCTTTGTGCGTCAGTTCTCAGTTTTCTCCTCACAGAAAATTCCAACATTTATGTGATTAGCAAAAGGGGTTATTTGTGTAATTACACACACTGTAACCAGTAGTTTAAATAAAACATACTGACTCTCAATGAAAGTAAAACAATAAAGTAGCAAACAATTTAAAGACTTCCACAGGAGAAAGAGAGACAGAGAGAGAGAGAAACTGAGAAACACGGAAAGAGAGAGACCTTTACAGATAAAGAAGTGATACTGTTAGAACTTCTACAGTAAACAGTTTGATGTCATTAAGTAGAATTAAACCGAATGTCAGGCACAGATTAGTGTTGTGTTGACTTACTGTAAGAGGTTTGATTAATTACAAGTTTTAAGACAACCCAGTTATAAGTAAACACCATTTTTTGCAGTGTAGTATTTCCATGTATAATTTTCCTGTAATGCTGCACTGTTTTTTAGTAACTTTCCTCCTTTAAAATGTTGAGTTTATTGAACCTTAAACAGTAAGTTAAGAGAACAATAATATGTTTTGTATTCTATAAACTTATCATTAAATTATTATTGCAGAAGTAGTAACCCTGAATAAATTCTAAAAGTTAAAATATTTTTTTTCAATTTGTCATAAAAATGTTTAAATACTGGGAATGCGAATCTTGTTTACAACCTGCTTTGAATGATGTGTCAGTGAATCATGATTTGAGGCTCCTAAAGCAGATTACGGGAAATATTTATGTAAAACATTCATTTATTGAGGTTAGGGTTAAAGCAAAAACTCACGAGAACATCTGAAAGCATCAAACCCAGTAATGAGGAATGTTTTCATTCATTTGTTCATTCTTTCATTAATTAATTTATTCGTTTATTTAGCCATTTGTTTGTTGATTATGCAACTTCCTTTTCTTTTCAAACAGATGAGCCATAGCAACTCTCATGTGTCATGGTAACAATTCTCTCTCTTTCTCTCTCTCCCTCCTCCAGCACGTGCTCCCCCGGTGGTCTGTGGGCCCAGAAGTGGCCGGACAGAACGTTCTAGGAAAGACCAAAGCCGGACGAGACCGTGAGCAGCATTAAGATGGCGGCACAGAGAGAGTGACACAGCATTCATTAAAGCAAAATGCATGCTAGGTTTTGTAGTGAGGATGTTGATAACATTTCGGATAACTTATTTCATGCTAGTTTTAGTTCGGAATTGCCCGCCCACTGAGCTGGTGTGAAAGTTTTAGAGATGACACATCGAGGTAATATCTCCACTATCACTGCCATATGCTGTACTCTGAAAAGTAATGCACAGGATGTGTACATGTGTTTACACTGTATTACATAATTGTGTTCCATCATTTACATTATATTCTAGCAAAACAATTCTGTCTTTTAATTAATTTGTGGTGAAAGTATGTACAAATCGGAATGAAATAAATGCAGTGCATTGCTTTTTTAGTGCACACATCATCCCTTTATATACAATGAACAAACTACAGTGGAGAACATGCAAAATATCACTGTGGACACTGCTGAGGTCTTCTCCATTTTGTACATATCTGCCTTGTCATTGTGTGGCCTAGTGATTGCATTTAGTGCTTGGCAAGAAAAATAAAAACCTACTGACAACAATGACAGTAATTCCAAGTTCATCAAACTACTAAAAGCAGGTTACAAGAGTAATAAGCTGTGTCTTGCATTTAACTTGTTTAAGGTCAAAACTTACATCACTTTTTGCAGGAATATTTTACTTCAACTTCATGCTTCAAAATGATTCAGCACTCATTTAACAAAGAGTACCAAAATAAGCATCATTAACCAGCATTTTGTTCCCACATCATTGTAATGATAAGGATGCACATTCTTAAAGAAAATGTTCAAGTCTTTTCTCTACACCAGTCTTGTACTGTAGTCCTTTGGAACACTGTAGCTTCACGCATTTTCAGTTAATATGCTGCCTCTTTTCTTATCCACACAGGCGCTCTTCTAATACAAGACAAAACAGGCCTAATCTCCAGCAAATAAATCTGTTGGTAAATGTTAATTGAGAGGAAATGAGAGATGACACAGCAGCGAGGTCAGAAGATAATGATAAGGGTTTTGATTCGTGCCCCCTGCTGGAAAAAAGCACCATAAAACACTAATCCAGATTTTTCATTCATTTTCAGTCATTCAGTTTTTCATTGTTTTCTTTTTCATCCACTGTTTATCCAAAAACCTTTAGGCAACAACACATCCAACCATTTCTCCAGAAAGTAAGAGTATTAACAGGGAGTTTGTCTCCTTTTGCTGTTGGAACAGACTATAATCTTATGAGGAGCCTTTACACTGGATGTTGGAGCTGTCATGTTCTGAGCATGAGAAAAAGAGAGGAGACACACATGCGAACACTTATGGACTGTATTTACCGCAAACATACACAAAGAACACAAAACAATTGCAACATGGGACATGTAAAGGGTTACGTATGACCAGCAAGAACTAACACACAAGTAGAGACATATATACTGTTTCAGAATAGGGGACAACTGGGAAAGGTGGGGACATGAAATAGACACAGGTGAATACACTGATCAGGGGGCAGGGCTAAAGACGAGCTGAGAACCGAAATAAGAGCCACATGGCACAAGAAAACAAAGCATAAAAGAGGCAAAATAAGACAGTGTGACAGGAGCATTACTAGATGTTGGAGCGTTACTGTGAGGACTCGGTTGCATTCAACCATGAGAGCATTAGTGAGATCAGGTACTGTAAAGTTTATGGATCACAAACTGTTAAATCACTGTTAAATGTTAAATCATTTCATAGCTTTTGGAGAATCACCCTAGAGAACACACTTCCACTGCTCCACAGTCCAGGGGGCTTTACACCCTTTAGTTAAAACATGTATATGATAAGATAAACCTTAGTTAGGCCCACAAGTGGAAAATTTGTATTGTCACGGCAGAAAGTGGATGGTAGAAAGGTAAGCAAAACTGCAAAAATGCAAAGATGACAAACAATAGAATAAAAACTATACCATCAGTGCAGTATAAAAAGTACACAATGTGAACAATTTAGAAATATAAATAAGGATGTATTGAAAAATATTTGTATATATTTGTATATGTAAACTTAGATATGTATATGTATGTATGCACACACTGAGTATATGTATGTATATATGAGTGAATATATAAATATATGTAAGAACACTGTGGATATACAGTAACCCCCCACTTTTACGTGGATCAGGAGTCGCGGAATCAGTCTAACACTGATTTTTTCTGAGAGCCTAACTGATAATTGTATGTGGAAACTTAATATTCTCCGCATAAATATTAACGTAAATTCAGTGACATTTCCATGTATAATTGGTTGGCTGCTGCAGTTTGATGCACCTGTGGCAGCGGCAGTCCACAATTTCCCCAGTGAAGCGTGTCGAGTGTTTCTCTTGTTTTTCATTTTGTCCTTCTTAAAGCCTAGTATTTTCTTACTGTAAATTAAATTAGAAGAGGCTGTAGAGCTCAGTCACTGTCCAGTGTCTGCTTTAACTGGTGGGTCACTACAATACGACACCTCCTGAAGCCCCTGAATAAGACGTGCTGCTCGATGAACAGTGAATTGTAAAAAGTATTGGTGATTACCTGTACATTTTACTATTTATTACTAAAAAATTATATTAATTTATTACTGTATTTACCTGCTTATACCAAAGAAAACGGCAGCGCAATTACTTGTGGGAGACGGCAGTTCAGTGTACACTGTCCTGCGCCTATACTGGTTTACCTTTACATTTTTGTTAAGGGTAATGTATTTATCTGAATTTTAAATGAAAATATAGCCGCGAATGGCAATGAGTGGGGTCCAAGCTGTTTGCGCTTAGTCCTCCAAACCACAACACTGAGTTATTGCTGCACAGAGACAATATTTCATATGTTTTTGGTATTTGCAGAAATTGACTGAAGAGATGGTACAACAAATTATAACTAGTAGCAATTAAGTAGCTCTAAGAAGACGCCTAGTGTCAGTGGTGTGAAATCACAAGATACACCCATTAAAGGCAATATCCACAAATATGGTTTGAAATGTCTATTTTTGGCAAAAAACTGCAAACCTTAGGAAACTTGGCATGCTTATTCTGATGATGACAATATATAAACATGTTCATTTTGAGACACATGTGCCTTGAAATCCTAAAAGTATCGTTCAATTATTTCCTGTGTGTAATTATTATACATGCATTTTGGCCTACCATTTAGCCATTCTTTGATAAAATGAACCAAAATGTACAAGGTGTTGAAAGACACAAATGTGGAAGTCTTTCACAATTTTTTCTCCAATTGGGATGCATTGTTTCAGAAATTCAATAACTGAAGTGTATTTCAATTTATACATAAATCAGAGTGAAGTGATGTCACCAAAAGCCACAAGCTGAGGTGTATCAAAGTTTAACAATGAGCAGACTGACCATTTCATACAAGTTTCACTCTTTTATCTTCAACGGATCATGAGTTAGACTGGTTTGAAGTGTACAGGCCATGGACAAAATATACCAGTAAATGCAATTATCTACTGTAGCGCCCCCAATGGCCGATGTTAATGAAATATTGCACACATCCTTGCGGTACCACGTTATACATCTGTACCAAATTTGGTGCAGATCAAACCCAGCATTAGCAATTTGGGCCCATTAGGGTCAATGACTTCACATTCGCGTGAATGTACTTGCAGGTCTTGGCCGTGCTATTCAGAAAATTACAAATATTTTTGATAATTATTTGATTTGGGTCTCTTTAGATTCATGTAAGACAAGAATTGTGAAGATATGTCAAAAAACCTAAGACTAGTTTGTAAAAGTACAATTTTCTAACAATGCTAATTATACGCAAAGAAAGAAAGTTATGAAAAACATTTCCAAGGTTTTAAAGTTGACATCCATCAGGGGTGTATGTATGTCAGTTGTTTTATTTCTATGTCTCATATGTCATTATTTCTGTTTGAAAAACCATTGCCATGTTTGAACATGTGCCACAGCGCAAAAAATCAGCATAAATACAATAGGGATCCTGCGCACTGTGTGCTTGGACCCCTAAAAATCAGCATACATACAATAGGGATCCTGTGCACTGCGTGCTTGGACCCCTAATAATAATAATAATAAAAATCAGCATAGATACAATAGGGATCCTTTGCACTGCATGCTTGGACCCCTAATAATAAAAATCAGCATAGATACAATAGGGATCCTGCGCACTGTGTGCTTGGACCCCTAATAAAAAAAATCAGCATAGATATAGTAGGGATCCTTTGCACTGCATGTTTGGACCCCTAATAATAAAAATCAGCACAGATACAATAGGGATCCTGCGCACTGCGTGCTTGGACCCCTAATAAAAAAATCAGCATAGATACAATAGGGATCCTGCGCACCGCGTGCTTGAACCCCTAAAAATCAGCAAAGATACAATAGGGATCCTGCGCACTGTGTGCTTGGACCCCTAATAATAAAAATCAGCATAGATACAATAGGGATCCTGCGCACTGCGTGTTTGGACCCTTACTAATAATCATAATAATAATGTTAAAAATCAGCATGGATACAATAGGGATTCTTCGCACTGCGTGCTTGGACCCCTAATAATAATTAAAAAAATCAGCATAGATACAATAGGGATCCTGCGCACTGTGTCCTTGGACCCCTAAAAATCAGCATAGATCCAATACAGATTCTGTGCACTGCATGCTTGGACCCCTAAAAATCAGCATAGATACAATAGGGATCCTGCACACTGCATGCTTGGACCCATAATTAAAGTGTTTCATATACAGTCATTTTTTCTCAGAACTGAACTAATAATTGTTGGTGAAAACTCCAGCAAATTTGTGGAAACCGCAGATATCCTCTATATTTTTTTGCTTTTTTCATGGCAATATATTATTCTTTATGCATTTTAGTTCTGAATTATATAGAAAAATATAATTTATATATATTTTATAATAATTATAGGTTATAATAATATAAACCTAAATTCAGCTACATTTCCATATAAAATACAACTGTATAAATGTTTTTGTACAGTCCAGAGAACACAAAAAGCGCTTTTTGGGAAGGTTAAATACGACTGTACTCAGAACAGGGGTGGACTGGGACTAAAAACAGCCCTGGACTTTCTTCACCAGCTGCGCGCCGAGGTCTGTGTATCAGCCGAGAAAGACAAGCCGATGGCCATGCACTGGACGACCGTTCTTTTCCAGAACGCACACATTGCCAGTCCGCCCCTGACTAAGAGGCGGGAGGTTTGAAAGTAGCCAATCTGAGAACGTTATTTATTTCTTCTTGCTGCTGATTGGCTGCTGCAGTTTGTTGCACCTGTGGCAGTGGCAGTCCAGAATTTCCTCCGTGGAGCGTCTCAGTTGTTTCTCTTGTTTTTCGTTTTGTCCTTCGTAGAGCCCTGTATTTTTATTACTGTAAATTAAATTAAAAGTGGCTGTATAGTGTCTGCTTTAACCAGTGGGTCACTACAGTACAACTCCTCCTGAAGCCCCTGAATAAGACCGAAGAAAACGCCCGTGCATGAATTACAGTTCAGTCTACACAGGGGTAACATCGGTATTTACATTCTAGCACTGCAGGAGTTCAGTGTAAACTGTACAGTAGGAATATAGGTTTATCTTTACATTTTCTTTAAGGGTAATGTATTAAACTGAGTTTAAAAAGAAATTAAAGTGTTTTGGGAGCATATTTGGGGGTATATTTATGGTTTACAATATAAAAATAGGCATTTTTAGGCTTTTTTTAAATCACAACACAAAAACTTGGTTTTTCATTATACGCGGGTGCTCTAGAAACTGTATATATATATATATATATATATGTGTAACGGCCACCTCGTCCCCGTCACGTCTGTCCCGGTCCTTGTCCCCTGAATTCTAGGTTTCCCTCCTGTTCTCC
>JBBPCX010110692.1:0-21363 GCA_037974365.1 Hydrocynus forskahlii
TATGTATGTATGTATGTATATATATATTGTTTGTCCTGCACATCCCACAGATGCTTAGTTGGATTGAGATCTGGGCAATTTGGAGGTCAAGTTGACACTTTGAACTTTTTGTCAAGTTCCACAAAACAGCCCTGAACATAACGTGAAACAACCCATGACTCGTCAGACCAGGCCACCTTTATCCATTACTCCATGGAAGAAGTATAAAGGAGAATGAAGGGATCAGCATGGTTTGATTGGTCTGCATTTATGCAGCAAGCTGTGTGTTTTTACACCTTTCTATCATAGCCAGCATTAACTCTTTATAGTTTTCCATTTTTCCTGCTTCCAGCATGTGAAGTTCAAGAACTAACTGTTGCTTGCAGCCAAATATATCCAAATATATCCAAATCCATTGTAACAAGATACTCAATTCTATTTACTTCATCTGTCAGTGATTTTAATGTGGTGTCTGATCAGTGTGTATATATGGAGGTACAATTATTATTTATGTTATATATACACATCATACTTTGTGTACATCGCAGTTAGTGGAATTCCCATTTAAAACCGCATTAACAAAACAATGAGCACTTCAGAGCGCCAGGGCGCTGTTTTTGTGTTGTATTTGTACTAAATGTGCAGCAAATCTGTAGACTCCTATAGGAGCTTTCCTCGGGGACCGGTTTTAGCCTCGACATAGCATTTTAGTTTGAGTCTGAAACATTATTTATGCTAATAACACAAACACTCAAACCCTCCGAGTCATCTAACTTACGGCAGTCAACATTTAAGAGAAGACATTTGCATTGGGTGAAGATGAAAAGTGCAGCTGTTTGATATTTGTTTGCTGTTTGTTATTGTTGGTTTGTGTGTCTGTATTTATGTGTGTGTATGTATGTGTGTGTATAGAGCAAGTGAGAAACGAATCATAATAACAAATCTGTTTGGGCCTGAGGAAAGTACTTCATGAGGAACACTCGTAACTGATCTTTCCTGCATATTGTTCTGGATGGCTGCCAGGAGCCCAGTTCAAATGGAACGGAAGAAGACAACTCACACTTCACCCTGCTTTTTTTGTTAAATACATACTCATCCAACCTAGTGGAGTGTAGAGTCTATGTCTGTTATTGCCCTCACAAGCCAAAGTGATTGTATCATTTTGCATGCAGGGTGTATAGATTAGCGAAAAAGAGGATCTCATGTGCACACAATAACGAGAAGGAAACTCCTTATACAGCAGCTGGAATCATTGATTGATTACAGGTTGTCGTCTACAATGATTTTACATAAGTCTTGTGGATCCAAAACGTCTGAATGAATTATGCAGTGTAATAGGACCACTCATGGCACCTGCCTTATCATTTTCGAGATAAAAATGACCAAGAAGCACATAATCATCGCTCTTGAATGTCTTATGACTTTCATGTCATATCGTGCAAAAAAAGTGTTTCCAGTTCAGATTTGCAAAGTATGGCTTTGTCCAATTTTCTGAAAAAACACCTAATGTAAGCGTATTGTAAACTTTTTAGTGATACATTATATTAACAAAAGTATTGGGACGCCATTATACCAACAGGGACATTAATGACATTGCCTTCAGATACATAGACTTTTATATGGAGTTGGTCCCCCTTTGCAGCTCTAACAGCTTCTACTCTTCCTTCCACAAAATTTTGGAGTGTTTTTGTGGGAATTTGTGCCCATTCATTCTGTAGACCATTAATGAGGTCAGACACTGATGTTGGACGAGAAGGCCTGGTTCACAGTCTCCGTTCCAGTTCATCCTGAAGGTGTTGAATGGGGTTGAGGTCAGGGCTCTGTGCGGCCCAGTCAAGGTCCTCTACACTGAACTCATCCAGCCATGTCTTTATGGAGCTTGCTTTGTGCACTGGGGCACAGTCATGCTGGAGTGGAAAAGGTTCTTCCCCAAACCGTGTCCACAAAGTTGGAAGCATGTTGTCCAAAATGTTTTGGTAGGCTGATGCATCAAGATGGCCCTTCACTGGAAGTAAGAGGCCACCTGAATTCAGTGACTGAGAGGGCGTCCCAATACTTTTGTCCATATAGTGTACGTACTTGTACTTGTAAATGTACTTGTTTCCATTACTCATTTAATAATGTGCAATTTCACAATGTACATTAAGCGGATTAATGGAAACCTGCCTACCATGAAGAGCTGTGACTTTCTCAAGGGCGACTGGATTATGTGAAGGCTACAGAGTGACAAGGTGATGATATCTTGTGTTTTTTTCTGTTGAGGAGAAACTGTTTTCAGACTTGGATGTTCTTGTGAGAGTCCTTGGTGATACAAAGCAGTGAGTGATGTGGTCTGACCTTATTTATGACATTTTAGCTAAAATGTTGTCTTTGATGTACCACAACAGTTCTGAACCACAACACTGTGCTTGTCGGCACAGGCGTCATTTTTTAAGGGTAATGCGGGTTTACAACTCTTAATAGTCAGTCAGGAAACCCTCCCGCTAATGAGTCATTCTGATAATAATGATATGATAGTAAAATGTGAAAAATATATATGTATGACACATTCTACTTTAAATAAACATCGACCTAACCAACACTGAAATTAATTTAGCATGTCACTTTAAACAAAATATTTTCTTCAAGTACTGATTGGCCTTTTAATCTGTTTAAAGCACAATATTTGGTCTGCAGTAGCCTACATTAGCATTCCATTAGCATTAGCTGTGTATATTGTAGTGATAATAGTTCAAATTAAGGTCATTTTAACCATTTGTAGCTGACCTGTAAAATATTAGCTGTGAAATATTTTTCTGCAAGTCTCACATGTGTAGACAGTTGGAAGACGCAAAAATGGCCAGATATTAGGTTTTATTTTGAGGATTGATGGCCTGACTGCTAACTGCATAACTTACTTAAAGAAACTAAGCTATAAAAACAATCCATTTTGAAGTTGTTGTTTCTGTGATGTTCGTATATCCTCCCATTCAGCCTACTGCAGTTTAGCCACATCCAAATCAGAAGAGGATGTCATTTACATGTATCAGCCTTAAAGGAACCGTAACAAAAACAGCCTGATTAATTCCAGTGTATGTATAGAGGTTGGGAATAGTCAGGTAAAAATGAAATATGATCATTTTTGACACATAAAAAGGAAACTTCATACAAGACAAATGTAGAAAATGGACCCTTATCATAATATCTACTTGCTATCAGCTCATGCCTCCCACTTCCAGGGACTAAACCCTTAGTGAGTTAGGGTCAAGTTAGGTCTGTGTTTAAGTTAAAATTGATATCAATGTGTGTTCTAATGGCAGGCTTCAAAAAAAGAAAGGAAGAGGCGGAGGGTGTCAGACATGAGGTGAGAATAGAGTTATATTACAGGCTGGTAGTGAGGAGAGAAGTGGGATAGAGTTGCTTAGAAACACACTTATCCTTGTTTCATGTTGATTATGTTTACAAGGGGATTTCCAGTAGATAAAAAATTATAAACATTTATGCCATTTTGAGGAGGATACAATCTACACTTATTGTACGTTCCGTAAAATTTCATTCTCCTGCGGCACTCGTTCTCTCCTTATAGTACTATATGTTTGGCCTTTCTTTTAATGACCTCAGTGTAAGCTCTGTTTTAGTAAACTCTGTTTGGACCCTAAGGTACTGAGGAGAAAAATAAATATTTCATGTTTTAAATGGTTGCACCCTGAACTCTCTGCTGTTGAAAGTGCATGAAGCTCCATGCTCTTCTCGAGTTCAGCTGAGCTTAGCATGTTTATCAAGCTTCATAAGCATTGCTTTGGGGTCACATGTTTTAGTCAACTAAAAAATCCACTAGTACGTGCAGTGGGTAGCAGCCAAAGAGTCAAAGACAGTAGCAAAGAACAGCAGCGGAAAAAATACATTATACCGGCAGGAGGAGGGTTCAGAAATCTTTTTTTTTTTTTTTTTTTTTTTTTTTTTGCTAAATATAAAGTATTTCATTAGCATTTTTAATTTTACATACAATATTGATCCTGGAAGAAATTACTTGAGTCTTCTTCATATAACCTATTCAGTGGGAGCAGTGCGTGGGGACAGTATCTTGCTCAAGGATCCCTCGGTGTTGCCACTGGCAGTCCTGGGACTTGAACCCATAACCTTCTGATTGCAAGGGCAACTTCCTAATCACCAGGCCACCAGCTGTCCAATTTTATGGAAATACAACACAAAATGCAACCTTTTCCACTGCAAGCTGTGTAAGCAGGTTCATTAGCAGGACCAGTTAGGTTTCGAGAGCTGCTGTCTCTGATAGGCCAGGGTATTTTAACTGACATGCCAAACAACCAATCTTGTCATTTTTAGCACATCTGCAAGAAGAAAATACAAATTTGCTTGCTAGTACCAGCCAGCAAACACACAGGTTCAAACAAAAACAAAAATAACCTCTTAAAACTGAATAGTATGAATAATTTTTGGTTAAGTGCCTGTATCTCACTCTGAAAGGCTCTATGGCAGGGGTCACCGACATGGTGCCCCCCCTAGGACCACATGAGACCTGTTCTAAAAATAGCACAACTCACCAGAGAGCAGCATTTAACATTTAATTTTATCCTGTTGCTATTCTTCTGTAATCACATTTGCATTTATATAGATTTGAAACTGACAATATCTAAAAAAAAGGCATTTAAAACATGTTTATTATACATGAAGTTTAGATAAGTTTAGGTGAACTCTGTTCTAGTGTATCAAACTGGTGGCCCTTGGTATGGCTCAGTACCTGTGAAGTAGCTCTCAGTTTCAAAAAGGTTGGTGACCCCTGCTCTATGGGGTAGACAGTTGCATGCTACTAACACAGATAGCCAAATTTACATTCTGCAGTGAGATTCTGAGAGCTGTGGTGATTTTAGCATGCATTTTACATCAGATAGTCATCAGATGCACTTCCACAGGCAGGGTGCCTGAGACAAAATCTCTCTGAAATCCAACAAAAACTCTGTAAGGAGGCCCTCTTGGCTTGTACACTACCATAATTTGCACAGTACACATTATACATCTTTATAAACTGTAGATATTTCAAATAGAGTCAAATAAATAATGGTTCCCTATTTTAGGGCCATGTACATTCCATAATCTCAGACAAAACCTTCTGTATAAATATGGAATATGGAATTCTCTAAAACATCTGAGTTTTGAATGTCTCACCATTTAATGTATCATCTCCCCTCCCACCTATCATCAGGTGAAGATTTCAGCTTCCTCAGAGAATCTGCCTGATATTGCATTTTACTTGGAAATATGTCATGGTACAGAAGGAAATTCATTATCCTTGCAAATGATGCGTTATCATGTCGTCTTTAGTCGGTGGTAGCGTGCTGCCTAACTGCCTGCAGTAATATAATCAGAATCAGTATCAGTCTATACACTGGAAGAAATGGGGAAACACTTCAATAATAAAATGAATGTCATATGGCCATACTTATTTCCCATGGAAGTAGAAAGACGTTCCAGCTCCTAATTCTCCAGCAACCTCTCACAACATACCACATACCCCTACCCCCCCCCATTTACTCCTCAGGCCAAGTCTAGAAGCCCCACTTTCACTACAACACTGAAGAAAGTCACTGCTCTCCATCACTCTCTCTCTCCATCACTCTCTCTCTCTCTCTCTCTCTCTCTCTCTCTCTCTCTCTCTATTCTGTCTCACTGTCTCTCACTCACTAACTCAACCATCAGTCACTCACCCACTCTTATATCTCTCTCTCCTTCTCTCTCTTCACTCTCACTGTCTCTCACTCACTAACTCACTTACTCCATTCTCTCTTTCTCTGTCGCTCTCTCTCTGTCTCTCTGTGTCGCTCTCTCTCTCTCTCTGTCTGTCTGTCTCTCTCTCTCTCTCTCTGTCTCTCTCTCTCTCTCTTTTTTTCTTTCTCTCTCTCTCTCTCTCTTTCTCTCTCTCTCTCTCTCTCTCTCTCTCTCCTTCTCTCTCTCTCTCTCTCTCTCTCTCTCTCTCTAGCCCACGCTTAGTGCAGGATGAGTTGAATCATGGGATTGAGTGGGTGGGAAATGTGCTGCTTTTTCTCGAACATACACACACACACACATTCACGCAAACACACACACACAGACACACACACATTCACGCAAACACACAGACACAGACACACACACATTCACACGCGCATGCACCAACACCCTGACGTATCATTTAATTTATGATACTTTATTGCCATGACTGTCAATATATAGTTTTGCAAAGAAAATGATTTATAATGCAGAGCACTACTTACAGATCAATATGTATGTCTAGAAGTCAACAATGAAAACTACAGTAAAAGAATACAGAGCAAATTTAGGTTAATTAGATATAAAATTATAATAGACACCATACAGATATAGAGCAGCTCTGGAGGTAAGCCTTTCTTTGCATTCCTTGATTTATGAAGGGCGGGAAGACTGATTTAGATTCGAGAGTTGTTCTCGCCCTCCCCAAGTATAACAGAAAGAAAAGGCTTTGCATTATTAACATTTTCCCATTTTTCATGACTGTCCCCCTTATTGATATGTTTTGTACAATGTTTTTCGGTTTCCATTAGCCTATATCACCTACACAGGCTTTCCTCTCTTGGTATTCAGGAATTGGGAAGGGGTTTTATTTTCGGTAGATGTGAGAGTTGTGCTGGCTTCCCTGTGATTTGGCCCCTGTGAGAAAACGCCTTTGTTTTCCCAAACGTCACACTACAGTTCTGCTCCTCTATTAAAGACGCTCTCTGAACCATTGCACAGTTAGACATCCCGTTTTCATTTGAGCTTCAGGCAGGATTCTATCATGCCTCAATAAAACCCATTGCCTCTTGTGTTCCCCAACCCGCCCTGTTTTTGGAGAGAAGATGTGGAATTGTTTAGCTCGTGTGTGTGTGTGTGTGTGTGTGTGTGTGTGCCTTTTCTCATTTTTTTCCCTCTGTCTTTAATATTTGGGTATTAGTATTGATGGCTGGGCAGAGACCCATGGCCATAACAGAATGGCAGGCAGATGGCTCGACGCTGAGGGTCAGTCTTTTCTTTTTAGCAGCTCATTTTGATCTACAACACTTATTAGAAATCTACACCCCATTCCGTTTAGCAGCCAGCAGAGACCATGAGTTACAGTTGCTTTAACCCCTTGATGCAGAGGGGAAATTGCCTTTTAATTTATGATTATTAATATGTACAGTTTTTGAGTGCTGTCATGATTGTTCAAATGGAAAATGGAACATTATCTAAAATTAAAAAAAAGCCTGCTACTTTGTTTGAGCAAGCAAATAAATGCTTATTAATATTTATTGAATTTCAGGCACTCTGATTTAGCATCTAAAATGCGCTTTTAACGTACCTCGGCTTGTGCAGAAGTTGCCGCACTGTACCGACAGCAAGGCCGAGGTTGTAGTGGCATTGTGGACACACTCTGGCAGTTTTATCGCTGCGTCCTTGTGGCCCATAAGGCCCCTTAATTTACAGCTGCAAGAGTGAGTGGTTTAATAAGACTTAAGGTGCGGACACCAGCGTCCACCACTAGGCGCCTGCATTAAAAGGCTATGGCTTATATACACTGTGTGGTTTGTTGCAGCAGTATTCACTTTCATGGGACCCTGTCAAATCATTAAAGAATACTTAGTGGTGAGTGGTGGTCTTATAATGACACCAGTGCCTGAATGACTATGGAAGGAAGGATGGCCCGCTGTAGCAGAGATATGCTACTAGCAGAGGGCAGTGCCATTAAGAAAAAAAGGTGTGGGCAGCTGATGGCCTAATGGTTAGGAAGTTGCCCCTGTGATCAGAAAGCCATGGCTTTGAATCCCAGCACGGCCAGTGACACCACTAAGGTACGCTTGAGCAAGGTACTGTCCCCACACACTGAGTCGCTGGCTGCTGTTCACGTGCGACTACAAGCAGACACTTTTTTACTTTGTTTGGGATTCAAGTGATTTGTGAACTTGTAGCTATATGATGTGTACTTAGAATTCCAGAGACGTATTGGTCCAACTCATCTCCCGGTACAGATTCCATTGGTTATCGGTCAATAGCAGACACTCATACTCATAAGGCAAGTCCCTTTGAGAAAGTGGTGCGACTCTGAGTCAAGTTTAGTTTAGCCCCGTCTGCCTTTAATGGCACCGAGTTATACGTACCTGTTCTAAAAACCTGTCAGGTTCAACCTGGCTTTCAAATAACAAGACTTTAATCATAGAAACCCAGTTACAACTGGAGTGACACATGCAGTAAATGCTGTGTACAATGTGGTAAACTCTGTGGTCTGCAGTTTAGTAAACCCTCAGCTAGATTAGCTATTGGAGAAGCCAACGTACTTGCTATCCAAATGACATGCCAACCAGCTGCTGCAGGTTTGATCACTGCATTCTGTTCTTCTGTAATGAAAGTATATATAATCCTGCACACAGCACACATAAACATAAACGATCACATCTGCCCAAGATTTAATTGGACTTCCATGGTGCATCTTCAGTAAATTTTCAAGAGTACTGTTATGGCGCACTTTGCAGCGGGCTTTGATTTCCCTGTGAAGTATTTATATGTTCAAATGATAACAGCTGCGTCTGTAATTGGTGTGAAATGTTCTACTTTGTCAGTAACTGCTCAGTATATTTATGTTTTTTAACAGAAAGTGTTATCGTCTTGAGATTGCGTCCTCTCCTATTGTGTGCACACCCTTAACTGGTAAAATCCTGGACTGATGTGTATCAGGATTGTGTATGTATTTTGGCATTGTTGTTGGTCGTATGTGTGTGTAGGTGTGTGTGGTTCCCTGTTGCTTTTGTTTGTTCTGCAGTCCTTAACTGATTGATCTTGGCAATTGATTGGCCTGAGTGAATCTTGCAGTGGCCTCGCAGTGCCAGCCCTAATCAGGACTTGATTGAAAGCAGAAACGGCGAACCAGCATGAACATAGACTCCAGAGACAGTATGGCATTCCTCAGGATGGAAATCAATGAATTGTGTGGTCCTGCAAAATGACAGATGGTGTCTGTGCTTGCAAGTCCTTCATTTAAACCACTGGCTGCCTGGGCAGGAGAGGAATAATGACCTGGCTTGAGTTTCCCAAGAATGAATCGTGAAAAGCAAATTTTCTTTTTAGAAGTGTGGTCTTTCAGTGTACCATCCAAACATGCCGTTTACTCCCAGGTACATGGAAACGAAGCTGCAAAAATAGCCCATTTTGAACATGCTTGTGATGTCACAACTGGCAGTTAATTGGCCCCACCCTTTTGGCTAATGTGATTTGGAGTTTTGTTATTACTGAGTTACTTGAGCAGAAAGTATGGGGAAATTATTAAACTGTTCTGCTGTTCCTGGCTGTCAGAAAACACTTGGATATTTGCAGCCTCCCAAAGCATCCACACAATTGGCTTAAGTGGTGTAAGGCTAGCTCTAATTCAGAACAATTTTACACATAACAATCTCAAAGATACAAAAACAGCCTGTTTAAGGAGAAGCTGGGAAATGGTTGTGGGTAAAAAAAAGATTTTTTTGGTCACATCAAACCATATAAATGTCAGGGGAATATGTAGAATATGGTGCCTTTAACACCATGATGAGTTTTAGTCATGAGACCTTCATACCTTCACTTCCTTTGCAAAATATATTATTTGAAATTCACTTAGCAGTAACCTGTAGCTTCCAGAGGCAAAGAGGCCAGGCTGAATTTAGTATTTAGCTTAGATGTATTTTAAGGGAGTTGTATGTGTTAAAATAGCATGCATTAGCTGTGCTAAAGCTATGCCCTTGCGTATAACACTTTTGCTTCGGGGTGCACCATTCAATGCACGCATGCATGCAAACACGAACACATACCGCAGTTATAGGTTCCTGCTGAGCTACATATATCTGCCTGAGAAAATGGAGATATGTGTGCTTCAGGAATGATTGAAGTTGCTCGTTGTGATGAACTTGTTTGTATTTTTGGCCGATTAATTTACCCTCCCAACCACCACCACCACCACCGCTAGTCTTTTCCCCCCACTTTCACCCATTCCTGAGTGCTGAGTGCAGATATTAGCCAGGCCAGCGTTTGCATATTCTTTTAAATATTCATAAGCCACCCTCCTTTTCCGGAGGGTTAGCTTTTGCGACTCACTTAGTCAGCACTGTCTTTTCGGAGATGGGAGGGGAAAAAGCAAGGTTCTTGGGTTTAAGCGGGGGTGGGTGGGGGATGGGGCGGGGGTAAAAGGGGGCGGTGTTAGATGAAAACTTCAAAGAAGCAAGAATCAATAGTCAGAGAGGGCTAAAGGAATTCTCCCATACGAGAGACTCGCAGAGAGGCGTCGTATATTAATGGTAACAAAACAGAGGCAAGCTGTCAGAGCTTATGAAAAGCCGCAGCGCAGTATGTCTGTGATCCCCACACATGTCCTGTATGTAGCTGAGCCGTTTCACTGGGGAGCTTCCGTCGCAGCAATGCATCTCTTTTCCCGATCGGCAGGAGGCCATGCGTGTGCAGCCGGTTTTAAAGGGACGTAAATGTTTTGTTGCAGGGCTGCTGCAATTTGTATTAAAGCCATCTGTTTCCATGGTGACGTTCACCCCCACGTCTTCCGAGATATTTCTGGAATAGAACTTATTTATGCACACATATGGAAGTCCGTGCGGCCAACACACACACATACATGCCAACTACACACGCGCACACATAAGCACTCAGGATAAAAGGAATGTTTAGCTCATGCTAATGCTGTGGCTACCTTAGCAGCAGTGAAGCAGTTTGATCATATTCGCAGTGGTTTTAAGCTCCTCTCTTGGCAAAGGATCAGATTTTTTAAACGTACTTGATCAACCGTTTTTGACATCCAGTGTTTACTTTGTACTCAAACTATGAAGCTAATATAGCTAAGTCATGGAAGCTGAATGCTTAAATCATGCCTCATGCAACAGATTGTCTTTAGTAGTTGAACATGTTTCATAGCTAAAAACAGCAGTAGCAGCCATAATTAAGCCAGGCTTTTGTTCAGATTTGTTCACTGTAAAAGTACCATACGGTGTCAGAAACCATGTAAATCAGAATCAGAATCAGAAAACTTTATTGATGCCAGAGGAAATTTCTTATGTAATGACTGCCAAGAGACACAGAGACACAGAGTCAGTAACAATATAATATGAAGTCTAAATAAAATCTAAATAAATTCTTAGTAAAAATCTGTAGAAGGAAAAAAGTTCTTTATGAAACCCCTATGCTACATACAGAAACGCTTGGTATAAATACTATGTAGAAGTAACACAGTTGAGTGAAAAACTACAGACACAAATAAGCAGGTCTATTGCACATTATTTAAAGGGGTGGTTTGACAGAAATTACATTTGCCCTGTTTGCCCCCTTACCCTAGATGTAGCTGAACAACCAAGGCATGTTTTCGTACAAATTTTGCTTCTTTAGTTAAAACGGTGAGGTTAATATTGCCAATCACTAGAAGTCAATAGTCACCCAAAATCTTTTCCATAATTACATTTCCAAAACTACTCTCAGACCTCATCCAGTTCAGGTGGGGTAGGCTTGTGGGTATTCAGGATGCAATATAGTCATATTGTATATATTAACCAAAATGACTATACAATATAAATATGCAGTATATACTGTCATACTGTCACTTTAACAAAACATCATTATGTTGTCTTTTCTGTTTCATTCTTCAGTAGGAGTGATGATCTGGAATCTATTTTTTGTGGCAACAGCTGTCGTTCAAATCCAAGTTCAATTCTTCTTGCAATTGCTTCAAGAATATGAGACCTCTTGTGGGAAATGTATGCCTGTAGTTTTGTTTGTTATTTGTTTGTTATTTCATGGTGCATCGTAAGTCATACTGTGTCCTAGACCACACGGACAAGTCTGCACCACATTAATGAACAGTTGAATGCAGTTTAAATGCAGGTAGACAGTTCTTTTGGGGTGTATTTACAGAAAATATTTGGGTGGCTGTCAACATCTAGAGCAGTGGTTCTCAGCCTTTTCAACATTAAGGCCCACCTGTCTATCACGGCATGTTGCCAATGCCCACTTGGCCACATTAGATGATATTAAATAACCAGTTGTGGACCGATTTTAGATCTTCGACCCAATCAAAAGCCTTCACGGGCGGGGGTCATGCGCAGTGCTCTATGTCTCAACTGATGTCCGGGAGGGAAAAAGTGGAGGGGACAAAACAAATGATTTTGAAAAGTTGGAGAGACACGTTCCACCCTGGTATAACGGTCCAAGCACCCATGCATAGGTCCATTGCAAAACTTCATTCCAAAATCCACTCTGTCACTTTAAAGCTAGTTCTGTGGAAAACGTTGGCCTGGGAAACGTATAAAGACGCTTAGCTGTGGTTGGGGAGAGAAAGCAATAAAAATAGACCAGCTGTCATGCATGAGCAGCACTTTTGGATCTGCAGAGCATGCTTCAAAACTGAGACTGTGTCGCATTCATACGGTCGCTCAGATTTGAGCGCAGAATCATGCTCAACTGTGGCACAGGCCAGATTTCCTTTTGGAGAAAAACAGGCACGGGAAAAAAATCAGATCAAACTGACAGCCGAGCCGTCTGAGGGGGGGTTCTGTATGAAGTATTTGTGACAGCTGACTGTGTCCTCTTTCTCTCACTTTTCCCGTCTTCCCTTCCCCTCTCTTGCTCTGTTTCTTGGTCTTTGATGTGTGCGTGGGAAGTAGAGGGTATCTATTCAAGTTGCGTTTATTTTTGGCTCACAGGAAGTCTCTGCAAACAAAGGCTCTTGAGTCACCAAAATGCACAATAGGGCCGTGCATCGATCCAGCGGCTGCACCAACGCCACCATTGCTGTAGGCACGCCAGCCAATTACACAAACCAGCTGAGAGAATTCAAAAGCCTCTTTTCTCCCTGCCTTTTTTGTAAAGAGGCATCAAGGTATGAAGCAGGAGTAGACACAGTCTGGAAACTTCCACTCAGGCTTCTCAGGCTGTTTTATTGCTTAAAGGGCCCATACTGCTAGGAGCCAATTAGAACAGAAGTCATTCAAACATCGGCCTTAAAGAACTAGTTTGGAGAATAATCCAGCTTCCACAAATTCTTATTTAACTCACATGGAAGTAAAAAATATTTGGTGCACAAATTTTGGTTCTTTTGTTGAAAACAGCTATTGCTAAAGTTGCTAACAAACACTAGAACTTAATAGAACTAAATAGCCAAAACCTTTGATCATTTTTGGAATGGTTTTAACTTCCTATCTTAATCTGGAAGTTTAGCAAAGGATCAGATTTATAAAATTGCCGCAAACATAGTTGATCAGCCGTTTTGACATCTTGTGTTTATACTCAAGCTATGAAACGAATATAGCTAAGTCATGGTGTAGTGGAAGCTGCATCCTTAAATCATCCCTCTGGCAACAGATTGTGTTTCATAGCTGAAAACAGCAGTGACAAGCATTTTTAAGCCAGGCTTTTGTTCAGATTTGTTCATATAAAAGTATCATACGTTGTCAGAAACCATCTTAGCAGGTCCATTGCACTTTACTTAAAGTAGGTTGAGAACAGTGACTATTGAGTGCTGATGTAGCCTCACTCCAGTTCTAAACTAGTCAGATCAAATACTGCTTATTCATTTATTTTTCCCTATATTACAAAAAAAATAAAATAAAAATAAAACTTACCCTCTTAACTCCATGTTTTCCTTACTTGTGCTTTAACCTCTGATTTTTATTTTGACAGGATCTGTTAGGTGTGTAACTTAGCTGGCAGTAACATTGTTGAATAGCAGATTTTGATTAAATGAAGTTTTTCAGGCATGAAGAAAAGATATGGCCTCCTTGAGCACTTATGTACATCGCTCTGGATAAGAGCGTCTGCAAAATGCCAAAAATAAAAATGTAATTATAGATGTAAATACACTTGGGGAAGTGGAAAATTATGTAAATTAGATTTTTCTCTGAACTATTTCTTAGAAGACATTGTATCAAAAATAACAATCATTGGAAAATGGTCATGTGTAGAGTATTTAGGACATTTCCTGGTGCATAAAATCACTTTTAAAACACAAAATACAGTATTTGAAAAGTTCACAGCTACAGCCTGTAGTTGCTGGAGGCAAACAAAGGGAATGTCACACTGCACTTCAGCTGGTCTTGTGTTAAGACTGATGTTGTAATCACTGAGGCCCACTATAATAGGATAGTAAAGATGTCCATCCATCCATTATCTTAGCTGCTTGTCCTTAACCGGGTGAAAGGCAGAGTCCATCGCAGGGCAGACACACAGACAAACACACTCACACGCACTCACCGAGGGGCAATTTAGCTGCATGTAAATTGGCTATATACGTGATAAATCATTTTAAATCAGCTAAATAATCATCATTTTCACTTCAGTCCTTATTGTGCAGCCCTGGACATTTTTGTGTCAGCCTTCTTGTCAAGGTATTAGCCAACGTGCAATTTTGCCCATTTTCCAACTCATGCTAATCATAAGTAATGTGTTTTTCCCTGAGGATAATCTTGTTATTTCTAAATAAATGTCAAGAGATTATTGAATTACAGCACAAATAGCATTACACCCTCTTGTCCTCTGTCTCTGTATATCATCAATCATGTTCTGTCCAGTTTCTGTGGTCAGTACAAGTTTCTGCAAGCACTTTTTTCACATACAGCACCCCTCCAAAAATATCTGAATGTTTGTGCCATGCTCAAAACATGTCCATTATGATAGAAAGCAAAATGTCAAAATGAGTGACATTTTATTTTAAAGATACTAATTTGAGAAAGTCATTTTGTTTTTCACAAATCATTATTTCAAAGGGCCGCCAGTATGTTTCAGGTTGTTATTATTTGGGGTTTTTTTTCTTTGTAGACTTTCTGCAAGTGTGCATCCAAAATGCATTTGCACACTTACTGAGTTCACAATCTCATCACAAGCTCACTGACACCATTGTGATAGAAACAGCTTCAGACGTTGATGTTTCCACCCTTATAGCACCTAAGGGACATGCTATTATTGCGTATAGATACTATATATTCCATCCCAAATTCTGACACTGTATTAAAAAGTGTGCATGTGTGTGTGGAATGTTTCCCACCTTTAAGTGATGAGTGGGAAATCTATACTCTCATTCCTCTTCTGACATGTGTGTGTGTGTATATGTGTGTGTGTGTATATGTGAGTTTGTGTGTGTGTGTGTGTGTGTGTGTGTGTGATTATGTGTCTGTCTGTGTGTGAGTGTGAGTGTGGGTCTGTGTGTGTTTGTGTGTGCTTGCATGTCAAAAGCCTTAGGCCTGTTCCAAGCCCCTCAGGCAAATGGAGCTGGGAGGGCAGCAATGGAATGCTAAAAGAATGAGATGGATGGCGGGATAGATTGATAGACAGAGGATTGGATGGAGTGTTGGTTCATTATGGACTGCCAGGGTCATGAACATTTCCCTGGGGTTTGGCATTACTGGTGCAGAATAAAGCGGTGATTGATAACACCACTCTGATGTGAACAGAGTGAGTGGTCACTCACTCCTCCACCTCAGCTCCCATACAACATGCACACTCTGTATGGAGTGGGACTACACACATTGCGAAGGTTTGTGTTCTCCACAGAATTTCTCCGTCTTTAAAAAGGCTTTCTTTTGCATGGAGTACGTTGTACTGTTTATTGGCCTTGTATCTGTTGCTGTTGATAAAATATTGGGTAAAGGGGGCATTTGGCTAACGCTCTTATCCAGAGTGACTTTCAATCATTAGTTACAGGGACAGTCCCCCTGGGGAAACTGAGGGTTCAGTGTCACAATGGCAGAAAGGGGAGGGGGGGGGGTTGAACCTGCAACTTTGTGGTCATCAGGTTCACAGGCAAGTGTTTTACCCACTAGGCTCCTACTACCCACTACTGGGTAACACTTTACCTTGGGTAATTCTTTACAGAACATTGTAAGGCCTGAAACAAAGCACGGTCCATAAAGACATGGTGGGATGAGTTCGATGTGGAAGAGCTTGACTGGTCCGCACAGGGCCCTGACCTCAACCCCATCCAACACCTTTGGAATGAACTGGAATGGAGATCGCGAGCCAGGCCTTCTTGTACCTTCTTGTTCGGTGCCTGAACTCATAAATGCGCCACAGAATAAATGAGCACACATTTCCAAAATCACTCCAAAATGTTGTGGAAATTCTTCCAAGAACAGTGGAAGCTGTTCTAGCTGCAAAGGGGGGAGCAGCTCCATATTAAAGTCTATGTATTTGAATGCAATGTCATTAAAGTTAGGCATAAGTCATGGATAGGTCATGGATGGATCAGCTATTTTGTTATGTAGTTATGTGAGGGAGAAACCTAAGCACTGGCACGCGTACATACTCTTAGAGCAGTCGTTCTCGATTAGGTCATCCGAGGCCCCCAGACTGTTCTCTGGCCATCGGTATTGGGAACCTGGACTGGTGTTGGGTTGGAGGATGTCTGAAGACTGGTGTGAGAATTGAAATACCTTTTTAATTCATGAAAGGAATACTCCAGTATTTTTAGGTCTAATCTCCATCTCTCACATCTGTATCATTTAATCAGTTATCAGTTATCAAAACTCTTTGACATGTTTGACAGTTGCTTCATCTGCCATTTGGCGCCTATTAAAAGTGCTTTAAGTCCATCATTTGCATCATCCAGCCAATTATTATGGACATACATTTCTGTTTACTTGGAAAAGAACAGGGAACCAGCTGGAATGAAAAAATACATTAGACGTCAATTGGCAGTTGCTTCAGCGTCTGCTCATTATTTTCTATTATACTTTATTTTGAGTCAGCAGGTTTTCTGTCTTCCACATACCAGCAAAGTGCGGTCCATAGTCATTATTTCGAAAAACGCTGTGATGCTTTAATTGAATCTGAAAAGTGATGACATGCGAGCGCATCTACATCACATCATCACTTTTTAGATCACTCAGTCACCTCTATCCCTCTATCCTTCGTTTTTTCTTTTCCATTTTCCCCCATCTGTTCTGTTGTTGTGGTGACCCCGCCTGTCCTCCCAAGAGACTAATTACTTGCTCAGTGGAATGCTCCCTCATTAATAGTTATAAAACTGACAGATGGATATTTTTTTTGATGCAGGACTTTAGTAATTAGATGTATAGTTGGTCTCTTTGACTAGGGTGAGTCAAACTGCCAGAGAAATGCTGTATGTACAGACTTGTAGGTGGTATACAGTGCACAGAGTAGTAATTAGGAATATCAAGGGACACATTTAATTCAATTAATTGCATGATTTGCTCATGTTAATTCTGACATGTTCCGATTTAATCCCGACCAGCAGCTCTCTATTTGATTATAGCTGTCATGTGAATAATTTATCATCTGATTAAGATATAAAGATATTAAGATATTAATAAAATAATAACAAAAATAACCAAATTTGGTATGAGCTTTGCAAATTATGCCTCTTTCTAGAAAGAGGAACTATCTTGGAGAAACTAAAATTATTGACTTGGTTTGACATGGTAATAAAGTAATGAATAGAGTGACATCCCTTCCTTTATATTATCAACTTTAAAAAGTCATTATTCAAATGAGATATGATTCAAATGAGATATGATTCAATACTATTTCATAGTCATCATTTTTTAAATTGCACAGACATAAAAAGAATATTGATGTTGAGTATGGCCATGGCCACTATAGTAAATTAGAATTTACTTTACATTTATTTTTATGTACTATTTGCGAAAGCAGGAGAACATTTTGAATCAGATAAATATTTTTCCGTCTGAAACTCACAGTGTAATAACTCGAGCATTGCTAGCAAGCAATGAGGAATGAAAACCACACAGGACAAGATGGTTATAAGTGCTGACTTGCTTTGTTATCCACAAAGATCATGAAAAGGCGTTTTAATGATATTGTAAAAAAAAAACAAGCACTGGAATTGAATTGGTATTCAATACTGGAGTTAAATATTCGATTATTGGATATATATTGAGAAGGGGATGGAATATTGGTGCTTCTCATAGAGTTACATAAGAATATGTAGTAAGACTTTTTTTCTGATTGTTTTGAAGACTTGATGTTAAAACAAGACACTTAATACCTCCTCTTCAACTTACAAACACCAAAGTGTTTGTAAGCGTTTAGAATCCACACTTTTTTTCCACTTGTTTCAACTGAGAAATCAAATAAGGTGTTTCTAGATGCAGAACTCTCTTAAGAAAGAGCTCTTCAAAGTGCTCTTCAAAACTCTGTTCTTTGATGGAGATTTTAATTCTCTGTTCTTGTCTGTTGCCTTACATTTCACAAAGGAACGCCAAACGTCAGATTTCTTGCTGTGAAAATGGTGGTAATAACACTTTCCTTTGCCATCAGAATGAAGACAGCGTGCAGTGGCAGGTGTGTTCTTCCATTAGGGAGAAATTTAAAAGAGAATCTGCTTCACTCTCATCACACGCTTCGGGCTACTGCAGGGATTTATTGGGTTTGCAAACAGGCCGGGACTGTGGGACGTGCGCCACGGGTGCTATTACACTTCCCTCATTCTGGGTTTCTCCCGGGCTTTTACAGACAAGAACTGCTTGGTGGGTTGATGTCAGTGCGTTGTTGCAGGCACTTAGAAAACAATGGCTCGCATAATGGAAACGTTCGTTGAGTACAGCCTGCTATTCTGAGTCATTTATGACACAAAACATTAATTTCTTGTAAAAAAAGCACTACGGTGAGGGCAGACCTCCCACCCCTCAAGGAACAGAAAGAAAGAAGGGAGAAAGGAATCACGAAGAAAATCTTCATAATGAGATTCAGTCTAGTGAACGTTTGAAATGAGGCAGACTGATGTTGAAAATATATAGCTACTGTGGTGAAGAATCTTATTGTGATCTGATCGATTTACAGGGGTAAAATAAAGAAATTCTGGTCCTCCAGGGCTGGCGTTCACTGGCCCACACACAGCAAATGACCAGGACAGTGCAGAAAGTAATGACTAGTGGGGTGCATCTCTGGCCTCACAACAGTTTAAGTCGAATGCATTTCTTCAAACGACTCATTATAAAATCTGACATTTGAACACGACTTGATTACGAGAAACCATAGCACAAAGACTGCTATGATAAACGACCCATAAACACTCCTAGAGTTTCAAAAATATGTACTATATGGACAGAAGTATTGGAACGCATGACCATTACACCAACAGGGACTTTAATGACATTGCATTCAAATACATAGATTTTAATATGGAAATGCTATAACAGGTTCCACTCGTCTTGGAAGGCTTTCCTCAAGTTTTTGGAGTTTCTGTAGGAATTTGTGCCCATTCATTCTGTGGAGCATTTATAAGGACAAGCACTGATGTTGGACAAGAAGGCCTGGCACGCAATCTCCGTCCCAGTTCATCCCAAAGGTGTTGGATGGGGTTGAGGTCAGGGCTCTGTGTGGGCCAGTCAAGTTCTTCCTCACCGAACACACCAACCATGTCGTTATGGACCTTACTTTGTGCACTGGGGCAGTCATGCTGGAATAGAAAAGGTTTCCCAAACTGTTTCCACAAAGTTGGAAGCATGGCGTTGTCCAGAATGTCTTGGTATGCTTAAGCATTAAAATTGCCCATCACTGGAAATAAGGGACCTATCCCAACTCCGAAAAACAGCCATGTCCCAAAACTTTTGTCCTTATAGTGTACCATTCACTGCCCAGTCCGTTTGGAAAGTAAGCTACAATAGCCAGCCAGTAATGTTTTTTGTGATGCCAGATTTACAGACAAGAGTAATGTAATGAGAGCAGCCTGTTTGATTGTATGAGATCAAGAGGGACTGGTAAATGGTCAGGTAAAATGAACAGGACCGTGTGTGGTGCGTAAAATTCCACAAACCTCAAAACTGGACATCAGGGACAAAACATCTGAAAATTGTAGGGCCCTTTAAACAAGACGTCCAACACACTAAATTTCAGCAAGTACACAACAGTGCAGCCTCAAAGCCCAACAGTAAATGCAGAACAATGGATACGTAGGACAGGACTGTGCGAGACACTATGAGTCACACTAATTGTGCTCACACCATGTGTGAAGTGGCGGTGTGCGGCGTGTGTGTGCGGTGTGTATGCTACGTTCCCCACAGGAAGCCCATGTCACTGTGCATAGCTTGTCGGACTGCTGTGCTGGCAAAGCTGTCAGCTTACACACACTGAAAAGCCATGAGAGACTCAAGACGGAACACACACACACACCGACACACAAAGCTCTACTACTATAATAAAACTTTAACCTGCTCTCTAGGTGCCCTGATTACAATAAACATGCAGAGCTGCCACCTTTGAGAACAGCTAACAACTGGCCAAGTGTCATTTTGTGCTGCTGTTTTGCTCCTTTCTGTTGTTGCTTGCATGCTGTATCCCTTCATCCTTGTTTGACACTCTTTGCTATTGCTGCAGTACACTGATACTGCAAGGCTGCAAGGCATTATATGTAAAAAGCTATTTAACATTTATTTGCTCCGAAAAATTACTTATTTTAGAATAAATACTTATACAAATAACACAGTATGTAGAGATGTTTATGTATGTTGGTGTGTTAAATTGACTTCCAACCTTTTTGTCTAGGAGCCCAGTATTAGTTGTAGTTCTCACCCAGCGCCTAGTTTGGCTAAGCACTTCCTCTTTACATTAAATCAGGTGCACCGCTGATGGGATTTCAAAAATCCTCATGGTGACAGGGGGCGTTAAAGAGAAATCTGGAACCAAGCCTGTGCTCTTCTGATTAGCTCAACGGACAACAGATTCGAGCCTCTTTCTAATAATGTTTGTTTACAATGTTATATGGTGGGTTTTACAAGCATAAACACACTACTCAGATTAATGGTTTTAACTGTTTCACACATGATGTCAACATTTTTTTAGACAACAAATGAAAAGTTAGTCAACACCAGCTGGCCTCATTTGAAAATGTATTTACACAATGAATTAATTAACTACATTTAGTTAATAGTTGGGATTAGTGAGACTGGACACACTCTGATTATTATTACTGCCAGCCTTGTCAAATCGACGCATCACTTAAATAGAGTGTATGTGAAGTGTGTATTATACCTATATATATAAAACATCCACTTGGAGGGATTCATGACCCCTTTGGATCATGACCCCTTGGAGGCATTCATGACTCCAGCCCTCTGAGTTTGGCTATATAAAGGATTTCTGTAAATGAGCCCTATTCTTCCTGTGTGTGAGTATGTGTGTGTGTGTGTGTGTGTGTGTGTGTGTGAGAGAGAGAGAGAGAGAGAGAGAGAGAGAGAGAGAGCGAGGGAGAGAGCAAGAGAGAGAGAGATCAGAGGCTTTGTGCTCCAAGCCACTACAGCCCTTTGCCATTAGACTGTCACAAGGCCCAATAATAACCTCTCTAATAACAGGGTAGGCTGCTCTCTCTCTCTCTCTCTCTCTCTCTCTCTCTCTCTCTCTCTCTCTCTCTCTCTCTCTCTCTCT
>JBBPCX010110702.1:0-21361 GCA_037974365.1 Hydrocynus forskahlii
ACACACACACACACACACACACACACACACACACACACACACACACACACACACACACACACACACACACAGGGAATATTTCATTTGACACAGAAATGAAAGCGTACAAATGTTTATTACTTTCCCACCTGCTGGGCCCTGGGACATATGCATAATTCATATGCACATTGTCCTGAGTCTAGCCTGTCTGTATGAAACAAATTGCCACATAATTATTGAGGATACTCATGAATGCATATCGCTCACCACTGCTCATATTCGCAAGGATGAAAGAAGCTTCAGAAGAACACGCTTTGAACTCTCAAAGACAAAAGAGGCATCATGAATCTGAATTAAACTGCTTTGAGGCCTCTTTATTTTTCCTTTAACCTGTAGGGGTTAAAATTCCAGATTCCAACAGCAAAAAATGAAGTCTAGAGTTGTTATTGATGTTTTGCGGTGCATCATGTTTGTGTTAAAGTCTTGTAAATGTTATCATTTATAGTTTAATAATTACAACTATGTTAACTTGTTGACTCATCTCGGTTGACTAATTTTCATTATTTATGTATGTATAAACATATGAGTTGTTTTGGCTAAAAATAGATATTTTTACAGTTGTTTCTGTGTAACATTCAATGCAGGTTTCTGATAATGGTTAAATGTGCTATGAACATCTGATCAAGGATAAGTGTGCTTGAACCAATGGATTCCAACTAAGGTGACATGTGCTTGAGCCACAAAACACTGATTGAGGTTAAACATGTTTGAGCCATGTCATTCTTATACATGCTAAATGTGCTCAAGTCGTGGGATTTTGATCACGGATAGATGTGCTCAAGTCACAACATTCTGACAGTAGTGAAAAGTGCTTGAGCCACGAAATTCTGATTGTGCTCAAGCTCCGGGACACAGATCAAGGTTAAATGTGGGGTCAGGTCAGGCTGAGCCAGGATCAGGGTTATGCATGCCAATGACCTAAAGACAAACACTCTGATTAATACAGGTGGTGGCACTTAAAGTGTTCACCTCACACACCCATCTACACACATGTACAGTTCTAGTCTGGATGTGAGCAAAAGTGTCTCTCTCCTGTCCAGTTTGGTTGAGCCTCGGGGCCTTCACCACAGAACATCAGATGAATGTTAGAAACTTTAATCACTGAGACCATTAGCACAGGGACAGACGTCCACAGGCAGCTGCTAGAACTGAGAAAGATGGAGTGAGAGACACTAAGCAAGGGAGAGAAGGAGAGAGGAAGAGAGAGAGAGAGAGGCAGAGGGAGAGAGAGAGAGAGGCAGTGGGGGAGAGAGCGAGAGAGAGAGAGCGAGAGAGAGAGACACACACACACACACTACGCTTACAGATCCTATTACCTCGATGCAGCAAAAGCGCTAAATTAGCCGCCTACCCCAGTCACACTATGCCAAGTGGAGAGCCTGCACGAGTGTGTGTGTGTGTGTGTGTGTGAGAGGGAGAGAAAGATAGATAGACAGTTTTCATGTTCACATGTGTCTCTGAGACAGTGCCTGTGCATGAATGTGCTTATTGCATTTGGTGCCTATGTACTGGCGCATACATATGTGTGTGTGTGTGTGTGTGTGTGTGTGTGTGCACGCATGTGGCAGGTAAGAACAGGCAGCCTATTCCTCCCAGAGAGGCCATCGGAGCTGCAGCAGCCGGCCAAAACCAGCATCCAGAAACCCAGCTAACATCCTGCCAGCTTCTCTCCCCCACAATCTCTGCAAAAAGGGTTCTGATATATCAGACCAAATAAAGAACCTTGTTTGTGCTAAATAGAACCATTCTTTAAATGGTTCTTCAAACATACAGTGTACGATAGGTTTTCTATCATAGATTTAAAAAAAAATAACCATCATAAAAAAGGAATAAGCAGCGTTTTAAATATTTGTAATCAGAAAATTATGTTGTAGGCAAATTTAAAGGTCCCATATCCCAGAATGCACCACTGACTTCCAGGTCCATACACTAGGAAATGTAAAGTCACAAAACACCAACTCATTTACTCGTTTAGCCCCGCCCATTCACATGGAAGCTATAAAGCGTGTTTCGGCGTTTCGAACGAGATAGAATGTAAGACAGCCAGTCAGAAAAGACTCCACTTAGATATCAAATGTCAAAACTGTTTTTTTTTATTCAAAGTGATAGACAGAGACTTGGAAAAATGGCCATTTAGGAGAAGCTGTCTTTTAAAGAAGTAATTATATTTTGTAAACATAAAATTTAAGAATGGCCGCCCTGTACTGTAACGCTCTGTACTTCAATAAGCTGGAAGGAATCGCAGGGGCAATGTGCAGCAGTATAAACACGTTATTAATATGTAGCTCCATATTGTGCAGCCATAATATAAGAAAATGTTTGAAGTGGGATTGATGTGTTCGCATGGCTGGGACCCCTTCATCACAGAACACGTGTAGCAGAACAAAGCAAGGCGGCTGGAGATGACAGAGGGAGGTTAGGAGGGATAGCTGCGCTTTGTAAAACCTGCTCAAGCCGAGCAATGAGCAGCTGTCTGCTCTAATGAGCCGACCAGCTTCTCTAGCTGCCAGGCAAAGCTCGGCTCACGTACGCCTTCCACCACAGAACCTCTGAATATTTCAAACAGACGAGAGCAGAGCGTCACAGCCACATGTGTGTGTTCTCAGATGAAAAAGGATGCTCTGGTCAAGTTCTGATCAATGTGTGGTGTGTTTGCTGTAGGGCTGATCAAAGGGGGAGGTGCTGGAAGTAGAAAGGCCCCTGACATGTTGCCCCCCGCCTTAAACAACAACACTATCTGATCCAGCCAATCAAGGACTCCCGAAGAGGTTCATTAGCTGGATCTGGTGGATGCTCAAGAGGGTGGCACTGAGTCATGTGTTTTACACTTGTGGTCAGGCTAAAAAAACTTATTTCACACTAATTTAGTGAACCGTTTCCTCCTCTAGGTGAGGGTGAAGTTACCAAGCACTACTGTGTGACCACTAAGTAGATTGCAATGCAAATCAAAATGGTATATTGCAAATATAGAAAGTGTTCATGATATTTAGTATTAACAAAATGTAGAAATTGAGAAACAAATGTTTTAAACAATTATGTAACTCCAATATTATGGTGCATCTCTAGTAAAATGTTGGCTAAGGGAGTGTTAGATAACAACAAAGCTAGACAGCATTTTTCATTCATAACGCAAACGTAAGCAACTGGACCATTTATAGAGTTGGGAGGAAGGTCAGTGTTGTGTCTGTGAATGTCACAACACGGCCTAACTGGGACCATTTTCATTATCTGTTATTGTCTTGCCTCTATTATCTACAGTGGCCAGCAATAATTATCTGTGGCAGGAGCATCCCTGCAAGGCTCTTTTGTCTTTGGGGTATAAGCTTTATGCCTAGTTGGCTACTATATAGTCCTATAACACAGTGCCCAATGTACTGCCAAGCCTGGCCTTAATTGTCCAAGCTGATAAACTAGTGTGTGTTAGGCACACAGCATGCTGTGTGATAACAATGGTCTTGTAAGTTCCTCGCATGTCACAATGTGCAAAATGTCCATAAAATCTTGACCGAATTCAATGCAATACTGTTTATATTTAAGACAATTAAGACATTCTTCATGGGTTCTCCATCAATGCCACTAATTCCCTCCCCCCTCCCAAACACTATAAAAAAGTCATACTGTCTTCCACAAGCTCTGACCACTTAGTGGGCACACATGTCCACACATATGGACGTCCTAAATACATTAATTTTCCATTCCTTTCAGGCCCCAATTGATACGAGTGACTATGGACATGGTTCAGCACTTATTGTGCCTCCACACTGCAGCTCATGGTACCCACTAAAGCACAGAGCATAATTCTCCCATTGTGTACATGTGTGTCCTTTAAGACATATGACACATTCAGAGCATGTTCAGCAACTTTAATTATAAGTAGATTACACTCATTCATCTTTCAGCTTAGATGACTTCCGTTAAATCCATTAAATCACAAATAAGGGGATTTCTCAGGAGTCGTTACGATGAAGAGGGTCGTGATGACTCATAACAGAAATTATAATGCCACGTCATTTCATTACATGTAATTTCATTAAGTAAGATTCTCATTAAATAAACTATTATTTTAAAAATCTGGAATTAGATCAGTAATAAATAGTAAAAATATTAGGAGGTGTCCAATAAGTGACACTGTACAGCTAACCCAAAGCTTTCCAAATAGTTTACACATGTATATATTTATGGAGTCTGTTGAAGGTACACTAAATAAATAAATAAATAAAACTTAATAAATGCAATAACATTTCTTTAAACAAATAAAAAATATGACAAGTTTGCACACTCATACATACAAGTTCTCACGTGAGGCAGCCACCATAACGGGCTGACCAATGAGAAGCAGAAGCACAGGTTACAGTTGCATGCTGGGAAGTCAGAGGCTGCATGGTAAGTGCAGTAGGGGAGTAGGAGTGTGAGAGAGAGGGAAAGAGAGAGAAAGAGAGAGAGAGCGAGAGCAGATGGCCAGGATTACTCTGGTCTAAAATACTCTGCTGATTCTCTCAGGGAGAGATGCCCAGAGAAGCTCCATTTGCGAGAAAGACCCATAAAACAAGTGCGAGAGAGAGAGAGAGAGAGAGAGAGAGAGAGAGAGAACAAGAGAGGGAGAGAGAGAGAGAGATTGGTGCTAAGGCGTTAATGAACACCTATGGCAAAGCTTATGGGACTGAACATGAATGACAGTTCCTCTCACCATTAAAGCATTTCACATATGCAGATGTGCTTTTAACTGTGAGCTGTGAGCATCCTGACCAATCACAGTGCTTCACACAATCATTTCGGGGGTGTCTGATGAATCAGAGGTGCATCCATATAATCACAATACTAGTATTCTGTCTGAATTGTGCAACCTGAACCAATGTGACCTGGTGGCAGCATGCCGCGTTGGTTTTAAGTCTCAAAGACTCCCTCATGAGGATCCCTGTACTGGAAGTGTGCTGAGGGAGTTGGCTATTAATATCAGGAAGACAGGATGGTCAGGTCGTGCCCCTCTGGACGTGTGGCGCTGTATCTGTGACGGGAAACCTCCCATGATGGGTTTAAAACTGTCTATAGCGACCAAGGAATTGATTTCATCCCTGACTCATGAAGTTTCTCCAGAAAGGAGCATGCTGTAAACACTTTATAGGTGGAGTTCCCCTTTAAGGGGGCACGGGTATGTGCATGGCTGCGACAGCGCAGAGAAAAAAATGCTGTCCAAAAATGCTGTCTCTCAGTCTCAAACTAATGCACTTTTGTCTCATTAACAACTATTTTTTACACTATTTTCCATTAAAGTGCACTGTCACACCTGTGTGTTTTAAAACGTACATCCTATTCTAATGGTAGTAGCCTAGTGGGTAAAACACTTCCTGTGAACCCAATGACCACAAAGTTGCAGGTTCAAACCCCCACTTTCTACCACTGTGTCCTTGAACAAAACACTTAACTGTCCCTACCACTAATGATTTTAAGTCACTCAATATAATGGCATCTGCCAAATGTCACTTTAGTTCTACCTGCTGATGTAACAATGCAAGTGAGTGGTGTTTCAAGATTACAGCTGAAATGCCACCATCTTTACACTAAGGGCTTTTTATTCATACATCTGAGAGTTGATCAAGCTTGATAACACTAAAGGAATGAGGAAATCTCAGCTTGAGCAAGAAAAAAAACTGTAAAAACATGGTGACACACATTTTACTTCTGACCAGTACAAAACTGGCCTGTTCTAAAGGCTAGAACTCCAACTACTGAGCCACTCTCATCATAATTTATATTAAATGAGCAATTTTCATTGAATAAAAAAATGAATATTCGGCCACTGATCAACCGATTCAAAATCCCCAAACACTACACTGGACATTAACGGACATTTTGTTGTTGGAACCATGCCAATATTTCAAAAACTGTAGGAGGAGAAGAGGTGCCAAATTCCAGCTACAACAATAATAATAAAAAAAAAATAAATAAAAAAAAATACCATCATCATAATAGTAATAAAAATAATAAACATAAGAAGTACATTAGCGTGATAGCTTCTGCAATCACAATAATAATTATAGTAAAAAAAAGTTAAGAAGAAAAGTATAGTGACCGCTGATGGATTCACACTAATAAAACTTAAGATGAACAATGTTGTGATTGCTTCGACGCAATCATTCAAATTATTAGTTTTTTATTATTATGTGTTCAAATAAAATTGTATTACAATGTAAAATAATAAAGAAGTTAGTAATAAACAGCTCATTTTACTTAGTCCTGTAATGCAGCGCCATTTAGCATTCAGTAACTGGGTGCGAATCATTGTTATTACACACATGGTAAATAACAGTAATTAGCACTGATCATTTCACTAATTGTCTACACACACGCACACACACAAACGCACACACAAGCCTGTGTTTGATCCATTGGTATTTAAAGAGAGTTGTGTGTACTCCAGTCATATCACACAGTTCCTGATCTAAAATATTGATAAATTACTGTAATATTTACACACAAATTTGCTCTGACATGCTGTAAAGATGTAAAGCACACAAGGCTGAATTATGTTGAAACTGGGAGATTAAACAGCACTGTTCATAAATAACTGGAGACTGAGTTTGAAGCGGTGAATATGAGGGTTACATGCTAGACATATGCACCCTACTAAGGGAGAAACTTGGACAAAAGAATTTGATCTTACTGTTGCATTTTAGTACTCGGTTGCAAAGCTTTATCAGTTGGTCATGGCCTAAGAAAAGTCCTTGATCAGAATCAAATCAGTGTTCGCTCAAGGGTCGCAGTCGGGCTCTTGCTCTGTGTCTGGTGTGAATCGTTCACCACCCAAGAGACTCAACAACGCCTCTTGAACAGAAGTCTATACATCGGGACCAGTCGCGAGTCTGAATACTATAGTATGAAGTGACAGTGAACGTGGTGAGCTACACCCAATGAGAGTGCAGGAAATGCAGCGAGGGGATGCCAGGGATGGAGTTTATACTACTTTAACACACTTTTGATGTAATTTGAAGACCAGACAGACTGGTTAGAGATTCCCCTTGGTGGAAGATTTTGTGTGGGACACCCTATCACTGATCACAGTCAGAAACCAAAGAAGACTTACTGATAAGCTAACAACCTGATCACTTTGAGGGGTATGCAGTATGTCCAAGGCAAAACCCAATGTCACCAGCATCCTTGGTACTCAATACCACGACATCACCCAACAGACACCCACACAGATTAGCATTGCACCAAGTGGTGTTCGTCCAATTAGGCTCCCGAGGACTCCCATTGATGGTTGAGGCGAATAAAACTTTATGAATTTTATAGTGTGTTTAATACTGATTTGGCCAAATTTGATAGCCCAGTCTGGCGCTGAGCTAGACGTGAAGATTCGGTCGGTTTCGGGCTTAATTTCTATCATTTTCCACGGGCTCGGGCCAAGCTCGGGCTTGCGCGGTAAATGAGCAGTCAGGTGATGCATTTGGATCAGCGCAAGAAAGATGCGAAAATGGGTGCTGAGGAGGTTAAACGGATGTTAGACTCTGACGATTACGTTTTGGTTGCATCCCGACCACTAGCAGCAGCAGTGAAAAGGTGTTCAGTGCTGGATGTACCAGCAGTGAGCACAGGACCGCGCTGAAGCCATCTACAGTGGATTCAATAATTCTCCTCCAAAAGGACATGTAGCCTAATCTTGGTGAGTGAAGTTTTTAACTAAATTATAACTAAATATTAATTGAGTCTTAAATGCATAATGTTGACAGAGTATGTAGGCTAATGTTGGCATTATTCTTTTATTAAATTTCAGCTGCTGTTAACCGTCTCGCTGAGGCTGGATTGTGGAGAGAAGTGGCGAAGCAAATCCCGCGGAGCCTTTATCTTAATTTCGTTATTGCCAAATACCCATCTTAATTTAGAATTTATCTTAATTTAATTTGTTAAGAAAGATTCATTTTTATTGCCGCGTTGACCTATTTAGCTAAGTGTATGCCTAGGCCTACTTAGAGCGCTGCGATGTTACAATGTTAACAGAGGACTTTTATTTCTTTGTTCCAACTTCCAAGTGGCCTATTGCCCACGTTAGTCATGAATAAATGATCAATGACAAAATGTATCAATGACTCATTCTTGACAAAAGGCAAAAGAGCACATTTGAGTACTGTCAGGCTGTAAATGGGTTCGGGCTTTTAAAAAGCTGTCAATCAAAATGTACTTGTCGGGCTCGGGCCGAATTCTGTCTGGTTCGGGCCTTGTCGGGCCTAACTTTTAAGGCCTGATAAAGCCTGATGTCAACACTGTCATCCCAGTGGCTGATTAATACCCAAGAGGTTTTTGCAGTTGGGCTGCTAGACAGGCAGCAACAGGCAATAAACACCATTATATACTGGAATACTAGTTATTGATTACCTTCATATTGAACAGCTCAGAGATTATATGCCAAGATTCTCCACAATTAACTGATCAATACACAGGGTGAGGAAAACAACTGTATAGAGTAACCAAATGTGTTCCTCTTTAATGTGTTTTCCATTGTCATTTGATTAAAACCTGATGGAAAAATCAATTACTTATAATGCACGTTCTCTGTGATGTACCTTTGTGAATCCCACCTGGTGGTTATAAATTTCGTGCTTATGACTGTTCATTTAAAAAGCAAAATAATCACTCAGCGCTTTGAGTACTAATAGAAATGACCGTGACTTTTACTTGAATTTAGTTACTTTTTCCATTTATCTTATTTGAATCTCTGTGTACTGCAAGTCGTCTGTCATTCACATTGTGGCAATTCCACGTTTGGGCAAGCTGCTAATCTACTAGGATGTTCTTGTTTTTTAGCAATGTGCTGGACAGATCCAGTGTTTTGGCCCTGACTCCGTCCAGCCTCAGGATGGAGAAAGAACCGTCAGCATCAGCACAACCGGCCATCCTGTTGAGCAACACACTCTGCATGCAAATACAACCTCTAAGATCAACACTAGGTCTTTTGCGTGCAGGCTAATGCTTGAAGCAATGTTGCAGCGGTACAGCTGGCCAAGCAGCCGACTGACCAATCGCTTCTGGTCCGCTAATATAGAGAAGGTATAAAAGGCCTGCTACAGCTAGATGGTCACAATCTATATAAACATGTTCAGATTACAGAAGACGTGCTGCCGTTTAAACTCACAGTCACTACTTTATTTCAAACTCAGACCAGATACACTATCCAGGCTGAGCTAAAATGTGACCAGGTGTGAGAATCTCCACCTACACACAAAAACTACATTTAAAAATCAATTTTTGCCCCTAATGTGACTGCTGGACTGCAAACTGTGGCCTAATCCAAATTTAATTTTATCTGTTTTATTTATATGTTGTCAGTATATCCTGAATATTCCAGATATTCCAGGTTGCTCAGTATCGGTCAATATTCCAGGTCAGTATTAGTATCATCTGATATTCCAGGTTGTTATCAGAGTAAAAAAAATAAAGTGTCATGTCATCAATTTTGAAGACAATAATTCACAATAATTTATTAACTAGACACCAGTATTTTAAGGATTTTGATTTAGTACATACTGTAAACCTTACACCGTAGTCATCTAGTAAAAACAAATTTGTCAGAATATCTACCCCACAGTTTGTAAGATAAAATAAAGTATTTAATATTTTATAATTAAATTTTACATTTTAACATAACTACATTTTAACATAACCATTATGGATATTCCTGGCTTCATCCTGAATATTAATTTGATCATAACCTCATCATGGATAATTATTTTACAACTTTGCTCTTCTGGATATTATTTTATTCATAATCTAATTTTCGACGTTAAATTTATTGTAACTTTATCCTGAATTGTGTCAGTTTATGACCTCATTCTGAATATTTTATCAGAACTTAATTTTGGATATTAATTTTTATTCTAACTTCATCTTGGATGTTCATTTTATCATTTTATGTTATAGAATCGCACAAGCCTAGCATCCTGAACTTTATACACACTTGTGCATGTATTTAAGCAAACTAAACTGGTAAACTGGGTGTGTGCTCTTAAATACTCACATGTCCTGCTGCACAGAACTCACTTAACCCAAAGATGAACACAAGCCAAAAATTGATTTTTTTCCCCCACTGTCTCAGTCAGATGCTTAATTAAAAACTTCCCTGCTACCAAGCTCCAGATGTAATTATCACTCATAGATCTGCGTCTGCTACACTACATGTGGATTTCGAGCTCAGATTACACGTCTGGTTCAGCGTGCTCACTCCTCTGAGTTGATATTGATCATCTGCCAATAGAATGAGCAGCACTCTCCTCAGCCTGATTGCTTGCAATTGATCCTATAACATCATCCAGTACTACACACTAACAATCTTTGCCAAATTACAACAAAATTACGTAACACTCAAGAGGAATGGCATTCTGATTCACCAGGACCTGTACACGTTAGCTTGTATTTGCAACAGTAAAAAGGACAAAAGCACATAGCATAGCTTAAACTACCACCCCTCCTAGCAGTTTGGGTGTTTTAGCGGCACCTATTGCTAACGGGTCCAGAAAAGCAAGCACAAACTCAGTAGAATATGTCACTGAAGTGCTCACTGACTTTGGCTCTGGATTTCACCCTTGCCATATGGTAGTTCCTGAAATTTCTGTACCACTAGAGCTGCCCCAGACAAGTGTCTGAGAGAAACGACAGCACCCCCACAATAAAAAAGACCACGCAAACTCACAGAGATCAAATAAATACAGTACTGTGCAAAAGTCTTAGGCGCCTATACAAATTGTTTGAAGGTGCCTTAGGCGCCTATACAAATTGTTATTTGTATCAGCAGTTTGGTTTCTTTTTGCCAGCAAAAACACAAGTAAATGCAAACAAACAAGAAAGCAATAAAAAGTATCTCTTTTTTAAGTAGTTGATATCTTATGTGACCATTAGAACAACACAGGTTTGGTTCCAGATTTCTGCTCTTTGCCTCCAGTCATTGCTTTGATTTATATAATTCCAAAAGCAGCACACCTAATTTAACATAATAAAATTTCTGAGCCAGCCCAGGTATTTCATGGGAGCCACAAGTAATACTAGGCTCCCTTAAGAAAAGAGGTCCAGAAATGGTTATGCGAACACTTTGTCATACATAAAACCACTATTTTCTGTATTAATGTTATTTGCATGTATTGTAATATTCGGACTTTGTCAGTACCTTGACACTACTGCCCAGTAGTAAATTTTGCCCAAAAGTATAATTTTCTCAGGTGCCAAAGACTTTTGCACAGTACTGTACATGGTTTGATGAACCATGTAAACTTCAGTGGTCTCCACAACAGAACACCTATAGTATAAACTGGCACACCAACATCAGCGCCTGACCGCATAACTGTTCTTTTGACTGAAGAGGCACCCATTTCCAAAAATAAACTCCAAAATCTTGCAGAAAGTCTTCTAGGAAGACTGGGGTGGGAGGCAACTCCTTATTACACGCTCACACTAGGTTCCGTTGCCTTGTACCAGTTCCGAGCATGATCGTGCTCCCTCTCCATTCCCCCCGCTGGCCTGCTCTCAAATTGCACTCAATGTTCTGCTGTCAGATCTACAGAGTGCATCCCGTACCTTGAACCTGATCTTTTTCCAGCTCCTCACCACATTCTTCATTTCCCAAATTGTAACAAATATCTCATAGTTTTTGCGTGTTGTGTCCTGTTGTTCCTGTATTTTCTTGTTTGCTGCACATCTAATGTAGACCATGGTCATCCCTTCTTCCCTTCAGCGCCAAGTTTGTTTAATGGGACAGTCAAGCTCGTCACATTAAACAAATCATTTATCCCCCCACACACACACACTTTTCCCCCTCCCGAGACAACAGCCGAGACACCCCCCACCCCCACCCCCCAACCCACCAGACCGTAGCTGAAACCACCCCCACTTTAAAAGCGCTGCGTCTCCCCCACTTTAAAAATGCTTCCGCCAGCCATGGTGGAAGATGCGTACCATGCCAAATGAGATCACCTCTTCAAGTGGGATCAGGTACAGTCACATTAGTCAAACAAACTGGACTTTGTGGGTTAAACATGCTCAGGCACGGTGTGCAGCAGCAAGAGTGAGTACACCCTTAATGTCCATGGTTTTGCAATGCGATGTCCAATGAGCTGTTAAAGGTGTAATGGTCAGGTTTCTACATATTTTTGGTCATATGGTGTATCTAGGCTGTATATCACACAAATTGTCTAACCAGTCCAAGGCTAACAGTGATGCATTGTTATACATTGTAACAAGCAATAAATGTGGTTTAAAAATGGTACAGGTTCAACAATAATGGCATTGTCTGTTGATAATAATGCATCAGTGCACAATCATGCATAACTGCTCCTCTCTCTCATTCACCCTCTCTCTTCCTCTCTTTGTCTTTCTCAGTGGCTTTCTCTCTAGCTCTTCCTCATTCCATGTGTGCCTCTTTCCCTCTCTTGGTCTCCACTCATGAAAGGATGATAGGGATAACATGTTTTTACAATCTCTCACACACCATCCCATTTTCTCCGACCAACACTTATGGGACTGATCCCATCTCTCTCACACCTGCCCACACACACATATACACACACAAACACAAACACACACACACACACACACACACACACACACACAAGCTCTCCATGAACACTCCCCTGACAGCCAGCATCCTCATACACTAATTGGAGTAAAGCCATAGAAGGAGCACTTGTTGGCCAAATTATAATGTGAGGACCCTTTACAAAGCTCAAAGGGCTCGTATCAGTGTCCTCACTTTTTTAGTGCCCTCAATTTTTAAAGTAATGCATCCTGTTTTGAAATCACTGCATAATGGTCACAGCTGCAAGAAATGTGATTTCACACGTGTAAAAATAGGTACATAATAAACAATTGTTTTTGAACATTCAAAAAAGTGCAATTAGATTTTGCATATTTATCACCTGTCTATGTGGAGGGATTTGATTACAAATGCAGTAAAAGGCTGTTTTAGCAGAGCAGCCCAGCGTTACCTAGACATTCTGCCCTTCTGGAGTAGAATTAAATATTGATTTGAAACATCAGTCAGATTTAAAGATCTGCCTAATTTCAATATTTTTCTTTCAAACCAACATCTGTCAAATAATGATGCATTCCAAAATGATCATCCACCTCTGGGTGTAATGCTTTAAAATCACCAAAGATAATCCTGGATGACTCCAATTATGCGCTTCAACTTTACCGGACTTGATTCGACTCAATCAGTGAAGCCTAGCCTTCTTCTAAATGGGGACCTGTGAGGGTAGCGTTTTCTGCCCTGGCCCATGGTGCAGATGAGGCGAGGGCGTCTGCTTTTAGCTGCGGGTGAGCATGCCTGTAGAACGCTTACAGCCTATTAGTGTACCTGCTGTACGGCTCTGAGTGGCTTCACTTCAGAGATGGAAGCGCAATCATTTTAGACATCAAGCTGAGAGAGGGGTGACAGACAGAGAGAGAGCGAGAGAGAGAGAGCGAGAGAGAGAGAGCGAGAGAGAGAGAGAGAGAGAGAGAGAGAGAGAAAGGCTGGTGAAAAAGACTCAGATCTTGGCAGGTGCCTAGGTTGGAACTACCCATAATCCAATCTGTTTTTGTTTTCTGCCTCCCAACATAACATTGCTCCACTGAGGTCAGAGCCACCTCAGAAAAATACTGTATATGTCGCTCATCGGGCGAGTCTGGTAGCCTGTACAGACTTTCTGTATGGACTCTTGACGTAACGCTCCTGTCTGCAGTTAGGAGAGCACGCGTTCGGAGGCAGACGCAAGTTCTTTGTGACGTTTTCCCTCCTATAAATTGGCCTGGAAGCGCTGAATCACTTTGGCAAGAATTCCAGCCCATTACCGCGGTAAACAATGGGCGGTGAACAGCGTGCGCTTCGGAAAAGAACGTCTGTTACCATGGCTACAACTGCACAGTGGCATGGACCCCCGTGCTCGGCAAGTGTGAACTGCTCCAACTGAACAAAAATAAATACTTGCAGGCTTCAGTGGAACATTTGTCCACCTCTCTTTCTTTTGTTTATCCCGTCTTTCTGTCGTCACTTCTCAAAGAGGTACTTTTGATCAAGGCTGTAAATAATGTATATCAAAGGTTTTTGTCCATTTTTAGAGATTATGTCAGAAACCAGAAACCACATAAACGAGTCTATTTGAGATTATATGCCAACTCCACACACATAAAAGGGGACCTTTTTGACATTTCTTTACAGTGGTGATAAATGGAACCAGGTGTCATGTCTTTAATGCAAATATTGCCATTTTTTTATATCAGCCCCAGTGAATATACACAAGTCTTCTGAGTGTTCATATGGAATGCTGATGATGGTAATGTTGTGGTAAATCTGAACCAAATAAGTCCACCATGAATGGGTTTAGTTTTAGGTTATAAGCTTTTAAAACTCAGGTATTCTGGTCTCAGGGATCAAACAGTGCATGCATAATCATTTCATGGAATAACTTTCTGTGAGGGAGTTTTTAGAGGCAAATGTCTAGGTCCATTCATCACCACAGTAAACTCTTCTGACCTGGTAAAATCACACCAAGTTACCCTGAATGTATGCATCATGTATTTATGCACAATAGTTGAAATTCCCCTTTATGGTGAACGTAACTAGGCATTGCACATTGCTAATTGGTGAATCATAGGCTTACATTACTTGTTAGTTATATAAATCCAGAAAATCCAATTTAGGAGGCTTTCAGTTGGGCAGCATGAACAGTCTCTGGGGCTGCTTCTTTGTTCTGAGATTAATGTAATTGGTAATACACATATATTGATGTGATTGGCAATACATATATACATATATTGGAACTATATATACCTATGTAATCAGTTTATATGAAAGTAGCGTTGGACCATAGGGACATCTCAGAGCCACTCATCCCAATTTGTATGGTAACTAACTGCCAGCTAGATGATAAAAGAGTGAGACTTTGGGGAAAGTAAATATCTGTGGGCTTTGTGCTCTTGTGGGATTAGCTTGAGGCCTCACACATATGGGCCCTTTTTCCCCCATTTGGATTTCAGAAAATTAGCTTAAATGAGTCAACTAACAGCAAAACATTACTTAAGAGTTAGAACACAAAAACTGTAACATGCCCAAGGGCTCACAAAGCTTTACAAATGAAAAAATGACAAAAGCTCTAAAAGCTCCCTCACAGAAAGTCATTCTGTAAATGGTTAGATATAATGGCTGAGATATTGTTTTACCAGAGTAGCTTTACCAGAAGCTTCTGTCCTAAAGTTAGTCAGGGAGGGATACGTGCAGGGCACCCTGATGCAAAATAGCCCAGAAAGAAAACTGATTTATTTCAGATTTGCCACTAGTTTACTATCAACTTTCCATTTAAACACTCTGAAGACATGTTTTTGGTTTGTATGGTACAGTATATTAAATCGCCAATTTTGGCGTTGTGTCCATTCACCACCACCACTGTAAAGAAAAATTGAACATTTATGTACTACAACAGTTTAACAGCACATTGCCTCCTGCAGAATATAAAGGGCTTCATCTGATGTGCCTCTGTGGTGTTTGGTGTACTTAAGGCGCCTAAGAGAATAAGAAAGGGACTTCAATCATAACACACTGTCCTACTTTCTGACACGAGGAAGCACCTGCACACGAGGAGCAATTCCCACTACTGTTGATCTAAACTAGCAAGAAAAATACCAATGGTGATTTAAGGGGGCTGAGATTAGTGAAGGCCTCTATGGGTTCGGTGCTAAATGCTCCGATTTAAAAAACCTTACCAAATCAGAATCACTCGGAATATTAGAGAATGGAACCGGATGTCTGCCTCTAAAAGCAAGGAATGTTATTTCGTGAAATTGTTATGAACATGCTGCATGCCCAAACACAGACCAGATACAAACATGTCTTTTGAGTGTTTTTATGATATGCTGATGGTAAAAGAGTGGTAAAAGAGGGGACTATTTTGCCTCACAACAGCCTGCATGTATCCTTCCACCATCCAATGCTTTCTGGGCCAAAACCCTTTCAATACTCAATACTGTGGTAAAACAACATCTGAAGCATCAGGCAGCGCATTCATAACCATTTCATGTAATGACTTCCGGTGAGAGAGCTTTCAGAGGGAGACGTCTGGTTCTATCCGCCACCACTGTGAATGATTCCAACCTGGTAAGGGTTTCTGGAGCAATAGATTAAAGCACAAAGATCATCAATCATTAATCAACTCATCTTTTCATATTTGCCATGCATAATTAATTCAGAGGTAAACGAGCCACGCATACATAATAAACACAGGGGTGTACTTGTTCGTGTCTACGAGCACTTCCCTACAAATGTAACCACCGCCAATGAGGTAGCTCAGTGCGTGTCTGTGTGTGTGTGTGTGTGTGTGTGTGTGTGGACTGTAATCTTGTGTAATGGGATATGTGTCCTTTCGCTGTGTTGCCCATTTCGGTGGTGTTTCCTATTGCCCCTGTCTTACAGCCAGGATATTACAATTTGTGACCCCTGAACACTATGCAGTGTGGTCAAGCACGTTCACGAATTGCTGTTTACACATAAAAGCCATATCTTTGTGTGAAGTTGCTTAAGATGGCCCAGTGGACTTCAGCTTCTGGCTATGAATAATGTTAACCCATGACCAGACCTTTCAGCTCCTCGACAATCTAAAGGCTATCCACAACAGGCCCATATCTGGTCAATAGACTTGTTCAAACAATGATTTATATTAAAGGACTGAGATCACAGTTTCCATCCCGTTTTCTTCTGCGCTAAGTGTCATTAAAGTGTCCATACCAGGCAAAACTGATGTACACATTGGTGTTTGTCCACATCTGGAAATCTGACTGCAAAAGCAGCCCATTTTTGTGATGTCACGAAAGCCAACACATTCAGTACTATCAAGCAAGAGCCTGAGAAACAAAAGCACAAAGTCAAATTAAGGGAAAAGAAAGCTAGGAAAGTGCTAGCACTTTTGGGGCAAATAATTAAATTCTTTTTTTTGCTCAAGCTGACAATAAGGGAGACACAGACATATAGAAAGGTTTTAACACCCCTGGTCCAGTGACATACACTACTGATTTTGCACGTCAAAATAAGTTAGCACATTCCATATAGAGAACTGATCATGCAAGTGGAGAGTGCCGACTCCCAGCACCAGCAGAGATATATACACAGTTCTGCCTATAGGGCAGTGTCTCGAAGCCCATGCCTATGTACAGCACTTTGGGTCAACTCTGTTGTTTTAAATGTGCTTTATAAATAAAGTTGGAATGGAATGGAATGGAATATGGCAGTGTCTCAAAGTGTGTTGGGACACAGAAAAAGCGGATATTTTTCCCGTTTCATTTATTTCTTCCTCTGTTTAGCATGCTCTACCTGCGAGGTCAGTGCACTTTACACATAGAATCGAGTTGTTCAGAATGAACTGCATGCTGTGAAGTGATTCTGTTGGATTACATCACAGCTTGTGCCATTCATCTGCAGTTAGCTGTGCATGTTGGCAAATGCGGAAAAGGACCTAGGGACGGATGGTGAGGGCGGACGGCTGTGTCAAGTGTGTCCCTGGTGTGTTCTGTGATCAGGCTGTGGTAGATTATAGCCTTCTGCTTTTTTTAAAGTTTTAAAAAATGAAAAAATTAAACCTGTTGGCCTAGTGGTTTGCATGCAACTATTACAGTAATACATTTAAAAACATGGTATTTTTCTAGAGTATTCAAATACTTGCAATATTTCATAGAAAATGTAACAGCAGGCCTTTTCAGTGTGTATGAGCCACAAGAGATGAAGGTTAAAGTAATTAAAATATTTTTAAAAAAGTCACAATATTGTACCTCACTAAATAACCTGTTAGCTCGACTGCCAGTGAGTCGTAGGCGTTACGGATTTGACATAGTGACAGTGAGGGGCTATAACACTGAGAAATGATTTTAAAGCCAAAATATTAAAATAAATTGGATACATGCACATAACTGAGGCAACAGTGACTCTGAGGCAGAATTGGCCTTTTTGAGGTATGGTGCCCCTCCATGGCATCAGATTGTGCACCTTTAACATGGCAGTGATGTTATTTCACTACGTTTTAATTGGCCCCAGTGAAACCCTTGCTACAGCCTTAACGATGACAGCTTAAGGTCCATGTCAATACAAAGACACTCCGCTCCCTCTGAGAGGAGGCTTGTTACTCATTAGGCCACTGTCCTCTTGTAGCCCCAACAACCTGCCAATCCTGGACGCGCAAATCCCAGAGGCGCTGGAGCATGCAAGCCCATTGATTGCAGTCTACTATTGACAATGGCGGAATGTTCATGGTGGGTCATTATCTGCAGTAATCCAAAATACACTGTGTTAATAGATTGGTGGAGAATTTGCAGTGGATAGGGATAGCACACTGTTCCCTTAAAGACCAAACAAAGCATGATAGAATCTGTTTTTCTTATAGCTTACTTTGATTTCCCACCTGTCAGTCATTCAGTTGCAAGCCCACTGTAGATGTTACTGACCAGAAATAACAGATGTTCAGTTAAATGTTAATAAACTAAGGGATAGTAGACTATCAGAGAAAAAAGGAGCTAAACTGTTTTCTGAGTTTCTTGTATACATAATGAGGGAGAAGCAGTTGCCACAAATGTTCTGCAAGACAAATGTGTGGAGATGATGTGCAGAGTGCCGCTCTGATCCAGTCCACCTTGAACCATTTGAGAATGCCTGCTATGTTAGAATGCATTAACGCTGTATAAACACTGATGCTGCAGCACTGTTTGTCAAGGAGATATCAATATTTCGGTACTGACCAGTCAGGAAATGGTACCAATTTAGTTTCTCTTCTCCATATCCATCTCTGATAGCCAGTAAAGGCAAATACCATTCGAAATGGAAAAGGTAACCATTGGTAAATCTGTTACAGTGGTCTCTTACATTGGTCACAGTGGACCCTAAAGTGAGACTTTCTAGTTTAAAGGCTATGGAAAATCTTTTAATGGTGCATGAAGTTGGGAGGAGCTTCTGAAATACTAGGAACTTACAAGTTCCAAATTATAACTGTTTCTTAGGGAAATTATGTTTACACAGCTTCAAAACCGGAAAATGGCAAATACATACTTTGAACACATTGTAAAAGAAATCCAAATTTTATAGCATAAAATGTGTAAAAGTGTGTTTTCTGTAGAGAACATGGACATTTTCCCCCACTTAGTGTCAACTAAACATGTCATTTGACTACAACACCCCACTAGGAGGCCAGGCATTCCAGCTATCCTAACCTTTTAATTGATGTGTGAGGGCATTCACAATGTATGGAAGACACTGTTGGATATTGTAGTGAGACAACAGTCCTGGATGGATACAAAGTCATGGATTCAGTCAAACCTATGATTTGGGGATCAATATCTAATTGTGAGTTTTCCAAACAGTCTTCTGATTGCAGTTTAAATTAAATCAATTCAACATTTTTCTTTCTACAGTTCCAGGCCAACACATCCATTTTTTCAGACTTGAATAATTGAGTGTAGTGTTTGACTGCCAAATCACAATCTCTCCATAATTAGATTTTATTATCATTCAGTTATTACAAAACATGTCAAATAATATTAAATGCTGGTTTTAGGCCCAAATGCCGCTTTAACATTAAATATAGGGTATAGGGTTGGGTATACCACTCATTTATCTTCTGGGGGCCAGACGGTAGGGGCCAAAAAAATAAACACACAACTTCTTTCAAAGTCACTATTGTTACTTGGATCTAAGTAACAATAGGCCAGGGGTTCTCAGGGTCAGTATGTAGGTATGTTACAGCACTCAAACAAGCCATCCGGGTAGAGAGCCACCGATTTCTGACTAATGTTCAGTCTGAACAGCCCTGCTGAAGCCATACAATCTCGTAGCGTAGCTTCAAAGTCCCAGCTGAAGGCGAAAATTCACAGCAGCTCAACATCTCACTGCCAGTTGAAGGCTAGTGTTGTTTTAGCAAGTGACACGACAAAATATCCACAATTCCTAATTAAGGCTTTACCATATGGCTGGGCGCTCATGTGGTCAAAAAAAAGAAAAAAGTAAGCAGCACAGAGCTCTCTCTGAAGTCCTGTGACTCAGTGTCAAAGCCACGCTGTTTTCCAGAGGGCCTCCCCGATTCCCGAGGAACAGGAGGGCTTATTGTTTCCCGTAGAAACTCGACAAGCCCTGATGCATTCGCATGCTAATGAGCGCCAACAAAGCAGGCCGGTCGTATCTGGCTCCAGAGCCTTCGCCAAGACGACCATCGCCACGGCGACGGGCCCTGGAACAGAATGCCTGGCATGGCCGGCGGTCCGGGGAGAATGCCAAAGCATTCAGAGGCAATTTCTTTAGAACCTCACAGGGTTTTGCTCAGCTGCAAGCCTGAACCAGGGAGACACACGTCACCAGAGAGGACTGGGACACTCTATGGGTCCAGCTGCGGAACTTTAAAGAGACATTTTAAAAAATGGCAGAACGGTTATCATTATCAAATATTTCCAGTTCACAAAATGAAACTATAGTGCCTGAAAAATAAGTAAAGTCCTGTAGCATTTTCTTAACATGGTAGCTTTCCTTCTATGCAGGTGTTTTGATCTATAGCAAACCCCTTGAATCCACAAAGTCCAAAGTGTAAGTGTAGTTTCAGAATATTGTAATGTCACATCACAAGCAGGACTGATGCCCAACACATTCAACATCAGTATTAAAGTAAAGTGGCCCCTTACAGTCACGCATGAGCATGCCACAGCACAGCAAGAACAATATGAACAGCAAAGCGGGAGCAGTGTGTGGGGCGGTAGCTTGCTCAAAGGTACCTCAGCGGTGCCACTAGCAGTCTTGGGATTCAAAACCACAGCTTTCTGACAACTCCACTTGTCAGAAGTGGAATTTAAACCCAGAAGTGGGATTTAAACCCACGCCTTCAAGGGAGACTGTGACCTGAACACAGCTCCTTAGGCCAATCGGCAATCCTGACTGAGGGTCTAAACAAGAAAGTCAGGCTGAGAATTGGTTTTGTTCATGGGAAAGCAGCTTCCGAAAAGGTCTGAACATCTCAGCCTCACAGCAGCTAAAACTCACAAAATAATTTTTGACCAAGTCAGGTTGTAAAACCACTATCAGCTGACTCTTTAAATGTTAAATCAGATGTTGCTGGAATCTAAAAAGTGCTAAAACCAATTTTCTTTTAGGGATGCACCGAAATGTTTTTTTTGGACCGAAACCGAAAACCGAAAATGAGGAAACACTTGGTCGAAAACCGAAACCGAAAACAGAAAGAAATTATTATTAAATTAGAAGAATAAATCTATTACAAAACTATGAAAATATTTATTTAGCATTCAAACAATGCACAATATAAAATAAAAATTTGAAATAAAATATTTT
>JBBPCX010110721.1:0-21360 GCA_037974365.1 Hydrocynus forskahlii
ATATATATATATATGTGTGTGTGTGTGTGTGTGTGTGTGTGTGTGTGTGTGTGTATAAATGGCAGTTTTTTTTTATTAAAAAGATAAAATATCAGGACTGTATAAAACAGTGATCGTCAACTGGCGCCAGAGCCCGCCAGAGCTTTCCACCCGGACCCCCGATGGAAAATGAATGGACGTCTATGGAGCTAGACGGCTAAATTCTGCACTTGCCCACAGAAGTGTTCTGAGAGTGGGAGTTCTCCTTATATCAAAATGTATCTGATATGAATGAATCAGGAATAGCCTATTGAGGAGATAAAAGTATGTTCCTACTTATTTATTTTTTTAATCAAATGAAACAAGCCTTCAGTCCGTCAGTAATGTGCCAGTCATGGCGCGTGCACTTCCAGGTTCACTAAGTGCAGCGTGCCCGCATGGAAATGACTTTCAGCTGTACCGAGTTAAGACTGAGATGTGTGTGTATGTAAGGAAGCCGAAACAGATGCTTCGGCACGAATCGTTGTTTATCTTTTCTGAGGACAGTGGACTAACCCGCCTTATTTTGAGTTTTTGATTATACCCTAGTGGCTTAGTGGCTTAACAAATTTGGAAGGAAAATTTATATATCAAAATAATATATTACCTAGGATACAATATTAATTGTATTTTATTTTAGGAGAGCATCTGGCCCTCACAGTGTCTGCCGAGAAAAACTCTGGCCCTTGAACAAATGTAGTTGACCACCCCCGGGTATAAAAGGACATCAAAACCACTTTTAAATAAAAAATAAATAAAAAAAATGCAAGAAGTCTCACATTATGAATTGCCCCTTTATTCAATGCTTATGTAATGGAGTCATTCCTGCACTGAATCCAATGGGCCATTGTGGTTTCAGATGAAACTTCATTGCAGTGTGATGAAACATTAATCATATGAAACATTCCTGCTTTCACAAAACCAGGCAAATAAGCAAGACGTATGATGTTTAGAGTTGTGGCTTAACTGATGCCTTCCCTTAGGAAGCAAATTTCGCTATCAACATCCCAAATTTCTATTTAAATCAACATCACACTTCTGAAACAATAATCTCATTGTGCTTCAATATTTACAGACAAGTACAACACTATTATAAAATATCTTGCACGAATAGGACATTTTCCAGTGTATTCACTGGTTAAAGTAGTCAAGTACATGGCATAACCTAAAATCTTAATTACTGCGTTATGAAGTGCTGTCCCTTCTAAAGCCAAAATGTACACTTCAGAATATTTTTAAATGGACACCCCCCTTCATCAAGCTGCTTGATGCTAGAGAATGCTTGGAGAGTGCAAGGCTCCACTGACGAAAAACAAGATACTTTGAATAATCTCAAGTAGACAATTCTAAAATACAATAATGCTGTACTTTTTTTGGTCGCTGCATAATGCCTTATGCTATTTCATAGTTTTTAAGCTGAAAATAGTAAAAAATACAAACAAAACCTTCTAAGGTAGTTTGTATGTCCAAAATTTGGACTGGTAACGCATGTGGGGCCTTGAAAGCTGAAGTATTAGCTGCACAGCACCAACTAAAACATAACCATTCTGTGCTGTTTTGCTTTAAAATAATGGGTCATGGGATGACATCCCTTAAGATTGTCTGGTATAGGTCAGTGAATAGGATGACACTACTATAGCACAACAAGTGATACCAAACTGCAACAGTTCTGCTACCTGTGCAGTCATACTATGTATAGCTCAGATGGCTTTGAACAAAAAATGCCCATGTTCCTCACATTGTGGGTCGATTTGAGAGCACCATTCTACAGCACATCTAGTGACAGTAAATTTACACAATTTCCCCCTTACCCCAGTCAAGCTAAATTATGCACGACATTTACCATGGCAGCTCTGACTATTCTTAGCCACGCAACATAGTTTTGTCCGTTTTCATATATAACAGTTTGTTAAACAGTGTCAGAGACCATATCAGCAGGTCCAGTTAGGATTAACAATACAGTTTGAGGCAAATGTGCGTGATTTTGGCTTTCAGTTGGTATGTGGCAAAGTATAAACTTTCATGATTATTTTGCTACATTAGTCTCGTAGCCCCAGAGCAACGTAAGAAGAGAACTTCAGACACCCAACACGTCTTGTCTCATCAAACAAGTTTTTGTTCATAAATTACATGTAATGTAAATTCAGTGTAATGTTTTGTTAAACTTCCCCTTTGAAGACATTGCAATATGCCATAAACCCTCTAAACTAAACATCATTCCATGCTATTATTTAAAACCACACTGTTGGAATGTGAAAATATAATGTACAAAAGCTAAATAGTCCCTTGCAGTACGCAATAATTGACAACATATAGCTATGCAGAAGACATTATTTTTCTGCAACACTTACAGTTTGAGGATGGGAAAATCTCCATAGTCAATTATAGGTAATAACTGTCCAAGACTGTGTCCCTATGAACAGCAGGTGCTTCAACGAATGGAACAGCAGGATGTTTGTGGATTCATAACATTGCTGACATCATTTGCATTAGAATGCAGCGCATTATGAAGAAACATGTTCATCCACACGTTAGTTTCCGATGTGTCATACTGTCCGAGTGATGGCCTGAAAAGCCAATATTCAGTGTCTGTGGCAATTCAGTGTCTAAGGCAGGAAATCCTGTAGTCACCATGCACTGGTGGGTGAGGAAATGTTTCCAGTAGTATTCAGTAGTAATATTCTTGCATTTCTGTCCATTTGGTGATCCAGAGTTTTTTATCGAGCTCACGCTCATGCTGGAAAGCCTTGCTAAACTTGTACCTCTCCTCTTTGCATATTTTCACTCCATGGTACTTAGGCATGACCTTGTAGTAGACAGCTCTCTTAAAGAAGCCACACTGCCAGAAAGAGAGAGAGAGAGAGAGAGAGAGAGAGAGAGAGAGAGAGAGAGAGAGAGAGAGAGAGAACGATCACTCAGGCATCAGAATTAATATCATTAAATTCCAGCACCTGAATTAAATATTGTTTATAGGCAAAACAAGCAAGAAAATTGATTCAGATTAATGCATGTTATTTCCAAGTTTCATTTGTGAGTAATTGGAATCACTGTGCATAAAACAGTTTGGTGGAAGCTCAATAGTTGGAAATGACAGAATATAAGAATATAAGTTGAGCCGAACACCAACATCAGTTTCTGCTCGCTAATGAAAAATACCCGACCCAATCCCACAAGGCAAGGACATTTTACATGAGCAGCCGGGAACAGACAGGAAGATTGGTTATTTTACTTAAGGCATGCAATTTAGCTGAAAAAGTATAGATAATTAGAAAGTGTACATTGTTTGGATTCTACAAGAGTGAGCATGAACCAAGGCAGGTGATAGAGTGAAAAACAAAAGGAAGGAAAGCTCAGGAGCAAATCTGCAATGCTGCATTCTCAAGGGGTACCAACAGGGGATGCCGGGGGGCCAGTGTTGGCCCCCCGAAGACTCAGTAGTCCTCAGTCAGTTTTTCAGTCTCTGAAGGCTGTATCTTCATCTCAGCTTTTTGGGCCTTGGCCTCGTACATCTCCCTCCGACTAGCCCGCTTAAAGAAACCACACTGCCGGGGAGGGGGAACGATGATTTAAGGATTGGTTAATGAAAAGCAGCTTTAAAATTCTTAAGCTGTTGGAAAGATTACCACAATGGTGCAGGAAAAAATGTACACCACACAACTGATCTAGCAAGGCTCCAACCATAAGTTCTTTTACTGTTGTGAGATTGAACAAGAAGAAATGTTTAGGTGGAACAAATTCAACCTAACGAGAAATTGTAGCTCACGATTTTCTATCAAATGCACATTTCTGTCATGTATGCCTGAAAGGTTAAATGTGTCTTTTTGTCATGTATTCATGGTTTTTATTAATAGAAATTTAACTGACAGGCTAAAGAAAAAAATCCCTGGCAAGCTGTTTAAGTGGGTGGTAATGTTTTCTAAGCTGGCTAAGACATGCCCACAGAATTTATGTTTATGACTCAAACCTCAATAGCTACCTTTGACTTCTCAACTGACTAATAAATATAATCTGAAATTATACTAAAAATATACTTAAAGGGGACATATTGTGCAAAACTCACTTTTTAAAAAAACAAGTTATAATAGTTCTGTGGGCTATACAAAACATGTTCGTGAAGTTCTTTGCACAAAATCACTCTCATAGAAAGAGATTTCACCAGCTTTATTCTTCACAGTTTCAGTCCCCTTCAAAATGAGCCGTTACAGGGCTCTGTTGCTGGCCACGCCCCACCCAGGATGGGGTCTCGACAGATGAGGGGGCGGTTCTATGCAAATTGGCCCAGTGGGACGTCACACTGGGCCCTCCGTCCAAACGGCTCGGAAAGGGCCTGAAACTGTGAACAATAAAGCTGGAGATGTCTCTTTATGTGGGAGTGATTTTGTGCAAAGAACTTCATGAACATAGATCCATAGATCTATTATAACTAAAGTGATTTTTGCATAATATGTCCCATCTACTGTACTTATTTATCGAACAAAAATTTTGTCAGCATTCTGTCTGCTTATCCAACCTTGCAAAAACGGCTATAAAAGAGTCAGCCTGCAGCTAGAGAATGCATAGTTCAGTTTGATTTCAGAAGACTGGTTGGTTGTCATGCTGATTTAAAGACAGTGGGATTCTGCAGCACTTTCGCTCTCCACTTTATTCAAAACCTTTCCCTTGTACTTTTCACTAGCCACCTTGCCGTAAATGTGGCTTTCTTGTTTATTCTCTCCTGAACATAACCTATATGGACAAAAATATTGAGACACAGTTTTTGTACTTCTAGTGAAGGGCTGTCTTACTACTTCAGCATACATTTTTGACAACTTCATTTGTGCCCCAGTGCACAATGCAAGGCAAAGACATGGTTGGATGAGTTTGGTGTGGAAGAACTTGACTGGCCTGCAAAGAGCCCTGACCTCAACCTCATCCAACACCTTTGGGATAAACTGGAATGGAGATTGTGAGCCAGTCCTTCTCATCCAACATCAGTGCCAGACCTCATAAATGCTCTACAGAACGAATGGGCACAAATTCCTACAGAAACACTCCAAAATCTTGTGTTCCAAGAAGAGTGAAAGCTGTAATATAAGCTGCAAAAGGGGGACCAGCTCCACATTAAAGTATTTGAATGTAATGCCATTAAAGTCCCTTTTGGGGTAATGGTCAGGCGTCCCTATACTTTTGTCCATACTTTGTATACGACGTCTTTGGACAAATTTTTCCACTGCCAATAGCAACAAACACGCATGCATGGTACGTAAATATATTGAAAATTCTGTAAAACGCTACAGGAAGAATTGCTATTATAATAAATTGAATTCACAAATGATAAAAAAAATTATAATGTCAATTAGACTACTAACTAATCAATGGAGCCATGGCCTGGTATTGGCCTGTGGCCTTGTGGTTGGGAAATCGCATATATAGAATCACAAGTGAAGAAATGAAACAGGAAATATTTTGTCCTAAGCAAATTTTTAAATGTACGTTAGCACAGTTACTGGGCAGGAAACCTTGTCTTAAAGTTTGTCTGTTTGCAAATAATGTTGAATTTCAATGTACCTTCCATAGTACTAGGGTGATGATGCCTAGTAGGAGGATTCCTGCTACACCTGCAACAATGTAGATCCAAAGCGGAGCATTGTATGTTGTTTCCTCTCCTGGTACGGGATCGATGTTGACCACAAACTACAGAGATCGAAATAGTTATTGTCAAATTATAAAGAGCTTCATGCCGTAAACCAAGCAGCTAGCATATTGGGTAATGAAGTGAACTAACCTCTCTAGTTTCGTTGTCCATTTTGATGGCAGGTTTATCAGTCACCAACTTCAGTGTGACATGTCCTTTAACAATCACTCGAAAAGTGTTGGCATAGTCCTGAGGAACATAGGTTTGTTGATCCACTTCACCTTAACTTATGTTCAAACTTATTTGGTTTTGTATTGGAGCCACAGAGCTGATGTAGCTAAGAAGCAATGAAAGCTTACACCCAATTAGGAGAAAACCTAAAGATAAATAGATCTCGAGATTACTGCTTCGACAATTTTTATTTCTATTCTACTATTTTTATTACTAATATGTAATGCTTTTGTCCATTTTATAGATATCATTGCAAGCTGTCTGCATCATGATAATTACAGTGCATATTTAGCATTGTGTTCTATTATTTGGTAGCTACATTGGTCTTGCAGAATTAAAGAATTAAAGAAGCTAATTTTGTACATTAATGCCTCAGATGGTTGATTGTCTAAGGCCAGGTTTCTCAACCACTGGGCCGCGGACCACTGATGGGCCGTGAAGGCTTTTGATTGGGCTGCGAATCTGAAATCGAGACAGGCCACTGGACCGCAATTGGTTTTTTAATTTCATCTAATGTGGCCGAGTGGGTCTTGGCAACATGCTGTGACAGATAGGTGGGCCTTAATGTTGAAAAGGTTGAGAACCATTGGTCTAAGGTAAACAAGTGAGCAATGTGCCAAAGTGAGCAATATATTACGAAAACCTTCCCAGCTCTTAACATTTACCTCCAGCATGGTGCCGTTCCACACTCTTGCCCTGACAATGACCGTGACCTTGCTGGACATGTTCTTCAGGGGGCAAGAGAAGGTCACACAGCGAGCCGTTTGCTTTGAGCACTCCTGTGTGTCGGTAATGACAACCAGACTGTTAGAACTATAAGTGTTCAAGCTAGAAACTAGTCAGAAGTTCATTCTACTAATACAAAAAGAGTGATAATGTGATTTATGTTACATAACTGTATTTCTACATATAACTGCATTTCTACAAATATTGAAAAATGATATTAACCCAGTAACTCTGAGGATTAAATCAAATCTGCAATGACATTATACTCAAAGATAAGATATAACCTACAATTTAAAAAGCGAAGTTTGTATGATACTGTGTACTGTACCAAGAGATGTGTCTCTTTGCGAGATGTGAGGAGTGTCCTAGTAGCATCCGTGTGGGGCAGGCTGATATCCAAGTCGCGCTTATTCCGTTTGAACCCCTTCTCTGACAACTGGCCACAAAGAAAAGCTGATTATTTGCTAGGAAACTGATAGTTTGCTAGGAAACTTTTGTGGTCAACCACATGTAAGCTTAAATACTTTTCGGAATGTCAAATGAATTTGAATTTTTTCTTGCATATGACAAAAAAAAATCCAGAAACAAATGACAAAACACCCTTCACTAGTTTATCAGAAACTGTGTGGCAGTCATTTTCAGTGTCATTCTCATCTGAAGCAATGGCGTATTCACAGTGTAGGACTATTTTTGAAGTGTGCTGTGCAACCAAAAACATGGGGAGCATGCAGCTCACTTATACAGATGAACTGTGCAATGCAATAGCAGGTGTACAAATAACGTATACTATCAGACAGTGAAAACCTTCATAGTGTCGAGTCACATTCAACCTGATGTCTTAAAAAGTAGAGAGAAACTGTTTTTAAATAAACGTATGGAAATTGCGTCAACATGTTTCTGAAGTATAGGACTGGACAGTGTCTACGACATATTGTATCTGTTAAACAAACAAAAAAAAATGGTTTAACAGACACAATCAGAATCTTTATTTTTTGTGGAGGTGGTGTGTGGGAGCACCATTTCTAAGACAAATAACAATCTAAAAAGAACGTTTTGAGTAAAAGTACAAATAACAGTCTTCCAAAATAATACTTTTTACAATAATAACTAATTACAATGACTTATGCATTTTCCACTCCTATATCTAACACTGTGAGTACTGTTGAGGACTAATTACCAAGCTTGTGCAACATACAAGCAAACCCATTTACTTCAGTGGTTAATTCTATTTCCTATAACTGTATGTAGTGCTTCCATAAAAAAACTCTGAGAAAATCACTATTGGGAATATCGGAAACACTATTTAAAAAAAACCTATAACTTCTGTTCCTAATATATTTGCTTCTGATTCTCCAGTCTCCTGAACATCTATTTTGGTCCCGTAGTTATTGAATATGGGCAATAGTCTTTAGGGGTGCATTTTGAAAATACTGTGTCCTTATACTCACTACAAGGCTCAGTGGGTTGACTATTCTCCCAGAAGGAATGCAGCGTGGCTCGGCTGTCCCGTTAATCAGGATCTCAGTTAGATACAGTAGCCATTTTCCGTTTATCACCTCCAATGGCCACTCAAAATCCATCACCAAAGTGCCCATCTCTCCCAGCGGTTCACCAACCACATTCACCTGCAACCCGTAACAGAACTGACTAGCTCATATTTCATTCCAGGAAACATATTCCATTACCTATTTTCAACAATAGACAAATAGTCATTGGTATAATATAATTCTGTTTTATTTAATTGAAATATCTTCTTTTAAATTATTATTTTTTATTTTGGAAATAAATGTGCTATTTACATTCATACAACAAATCTGAAGAATTTACATCTTTTAGATCATGATAAACACACAGCCGGGGCCAAACTTTTGACTGGCAATGTATCTTCTCTCTGCCTTCACGTAAAACATCCTGAATCATTACTGCACTGAAAAAAAACTACCACATGTTCTTTTGACCCCTGTTCTTCCAGTGCCCCCGTCCTTTGCCCCTATTGTGCTGCTCTGTTTAATCAATCACTCTCACTGTTTTGCCCCACTCAACCTTAAAGTTAGTCATCAGATGTTTTTTGTTTTTTTTGCCTTTTTTCTTTGGTAGCAGTTTTATCACAGTTGATTGATTTGCTTCTTTAATGACTTCAGGAAATACACAGAAATTACCACTCTAAAGCGTACTTACCCTAAACTCCACTAAACTGCCCACATCATTGGTGGTGTTCATTGCAGACTCACCAATAACTTTACCACTAAAAAAAGTATTCACTGTTGGGTGCTCTCTGTGGGAAAGAGCAGAACAAATCAATGAAACGTGCACAGTTAAAAATCCATGTGGCAGATAATGGATCTCGTAACAGTGTATGTGTTTCTAATTTTGTAGGACTACGTACATGGAAAAGGCAGTGAGGATTTTGTTCTCCACATTGAGGATGATGGATACAGGGAACATATCACTCTGTTCACTCAGACTGGACACAAATAACACATGCACAATGGAAATGCTGTCAGCATCATCAAATGACAGATGGATGCTGAATTAATCTCTTTTTGACTTTCACATTATCTGCTTCATCAAGAACAGGACAGACAGGCACTGTAAAATGACTTGTAAGTTCAACCTAAAAAACACGTTTCAAGCAATTTAATTAACTTTAATCATCCCAAATAAATACTAAGTGCTAATATACATCAGATCAAATTCTGCTGTGTTCCACGTTTTACAGCGTGGAATATTTCACTAGATAATGCAATGAAACAGTTTGATAAGACACTTACGTAGACAGCTGGAGCTGTGTCTCAATCTGATCAGTGTAAAGTGTAATAGAAGTCTCAAATATAACCTGGAAGGTGGCCTGTGGGTGATAACCAGAGTGGTTATGTAATATGGAAGCATTGCCAAAACACTTATAAAGATCAGACAAGATTAGTTTTTAATGGCGCTTGCATGGCCCAACTTCATAAAATAATAAAATGAATCATAAAGTCTTGAGAAGTAAAAATGTTCTTACACATATCTGTTAATGTAACTATAATATTTTGTAAAAAATACTAAATTATATGCCATGCACGTACATTGCCATATTGCATCTCTTTTTGTGTTTGCAACCTTGTATTGTATTTTTTACCTATGCATTTAACATATTACACATGTGTCATACATGTAAGCACTTACTAGCACACAACCCTGTCAAATATTGGCAAGACAAAACTGATTTTGAATATTCTGAGCTTTGCTTCACGATATTTCGACTGGCCCATTCTTCATGAAGGAATATGGGACAGTATTTTTTGTGTTTTTGCTCTTTGTCTTAAGGGAATTTTAAAAAGTGTGCATTCTTTTGATGTGTTTTTACAGTTTGGACATTTCTACTACTATTCGACAATGTGGAAAATAGTTATTATAAGGAAAACCTTTCTATAAGTAGGATTATCCAAACTTTTGACTGGTTCTATGAAAGTTTTGGCAACCTAAGAAAGTAGGGACATCATACAATATTTTCAGTGCCGTTACCATCTTGTTGCTCTTAAATGGGTTCCCCAGTTCGCAGATCACAGTAGTGTTGGGTCTACATATAATTTCTGGATCCTGTTAAAAAATAGACAACCAAATAAATTAGTAAAATAAATACACAACTTTGGCAGAACTAGCTATTTCTGTGGAACAGTTGATGTTTCAAAGACATAGCAGCTGTGAATGGATGCCACATTGTGCTTGGACCTGTTGGCGCCAGCCAGAGTACTTCAGTGTCGGTGGGATGGTGATGTTGAGCACGGCCTGATGAGCATCCTCTGCCTCCTTGCCCTGCTCAGGCAGGTTTCTCACCTCCACCAACAGCATCAGCTTCTTAATGTTGTTGTTATACTCCATGGTCTGACTTCCATCATGACTGCGAACAGACAAAGAGAGGGACAAAGAGACTAAAGCAAGCATACAGAGAATTTTTTTATGTATAAATACATCCTAGCATGCCCTGGCCCACTCTACTGCATAGCTCTGCCTATGTAGGAGGCTTCAGCCCCCCATCTTTGATCTGCCCCTGAAAATGTTATATTTTTTTCCAGATCTATTACATACCGCGGATTTTGTCTCACATATATCTTAAAAATTGACAAAGTAAACACATTTCACACTCATGATCAGCAGAGGTAAACTAAACACACCCCTGATTGACTGAGCAGAGAAGATTCTAGTTTCTAAAATCCTTGAACTACAGAGAAGTAAGCTGTATAACATTTAGTTCAAATTAAATTATTCTCTAGTTTAAAAAAGAGAAAATACACCGTTTAAAGATTTAGGTAATGCATTTATACAGACTTAAAATTCATCCTGCTACTTCTGTCAGGAGTCACATCACCAATAAACTTCAATGACCCAGATCCACTGGCAGCCAAACGTGCCTCCACCATGTTTGACAGATGATGTGGTACGCTTCGGATCAGGAGCTGTCCATTTCTTTTCCACACTTTTCTCTTCTTATCATTCTGGTACGCATTAATCTTGGTTTCATCTGTCTAATGTACCCTACATTAGACAGTAGGAGTGGGCAGGCTTCTTTAGATGTTTTGGGCAAAGTCTAATTTGGCCTTCCTGTTCTTCGTGGTTTCATTCTAGATGTAACCCCTCTGTATTTATATTGATTACGCCATCTTTTGATCATGGATACGAATACCTCTTCAACAGGGTTTTTGACCTGGTCAGATGTTGTGATGGGGTTTTTCTTCTGTGAATTCTGTGATCATCCACTTTAGCTGTCTAACGTGGTCTCCCAGGCCTTTTGGTGTTGCTGAGCTCATCAGAGAATTTCTTTAATTCAAAAATGTGTTGAAAACAAAAATTTTACCTATCTCTCTGATAGGTTTATTTTCTTTTGTTGATGGCCTCTTTCTCTTGCATTGACACCTCTTTGGACCTCATGTTGAGTCCCAGTGAACAGCTAACAAATGCAAATCCAGTGCTTTGAATCAACTCCAGACCTTTTATCTACTTAATTCGCCGTGGAATAATGAGGGAACAGGCCACAGCTGGCCATGAATCTGCTTGTCAGTCACATGTCCAATTCCTTTTCAGCCTCTAAAAATATCGAGACTCTGTGAAATGGACTCTGTGAAACGGACTCTTAAATTAAAGCAGAAAGCCTATACTTCGGTTACATCTCGATTACTTAATTTCATCTCTATGGTGGTGGTATACAGAGAGAACATTACAAAAATTGTATACTGTGATAAGGTATTGTGGCCTTATTGCCCATCCCTACACATTTGGTTTCTTGCAGCTTACCTGGAGAAAGGGACTTGGTGTTCGTTTGCAAACTCTGCCTTCACCTGTAGATTACTGTTGCATTTGTTATCAGAACCACACTCTTTCCGGAAGTTGATCTAAAATAGTAAACAGACATTACATTTTCTCATGAATCCACTGGCAACCTTCCACGTTTATTATTGTTCTTTCATTCAGGCACCTTACCTCAGCTTTCTCAGTTACTCTTTGCTGGCTGCTCAGCACAGGGAAAGCATCCAGATTCTGCAGGGTCTGCTGGGCATTGACTGTGGGCTCATGCAGGGACACGTTCAGAAGAAAAACCACTGGTTCCAGCTTGTTCTTCACCTGTTCCTATAGAAGGGTAAAAATACAGATCTTGCTTTTGCAGCTCAGATGATGAGAGTGTGGGTGGGAGTTTAAAGCTGACTACGTACACATCCTGCACAAGCCAAGTGATTTAAGGCTAGGACGGAAGAGCTGATTGACATTTCCTGTATGTTTACATTAAATATTGGGTACATCAGCTGTGTTTCTGAAATTACTGGTCAAGTTATCAGGTGCGCTTACTGTTTGAGTGACAGAAAAAGAGAAAGAAAATTTAAAAAAAAGAAAATATGCTTTCCAAAACTTTTGTGGTCCTTTGTAATGCTTTCTCTGTCATAGCTCTGTTTCAAAACATAGTATGTGTCAGATTACACTTGGCTTCAAAACATAGGTGTCTCTTACATTCACACTCAGTTTAAGTTCCTGACAGGTGGGGGAGGAGAAGGTTAAAACGTCTGTGTACGTGTTCAGCTTGTTGTCAACAAACTTGACCCGAGGGTTGCGCTGAGTCCGGTCAGCCTCTACGGTGTACTTCACAGCTGAGGACACAAAAAGGATATGTCTGGAGAGCTTTATACTTTACAGACACAAACCATGGCAATAGTTTGTTTATTATTTAGTAATAAAACCGTTTGACTCCATTTCTGCAGAAATAATACAGTGATAATAATAATACAATAAAACAACAACCAGTTTGATTTCTTATCTCTTATTGATGTTGTAGCTCTAATCATATCCAGCTATCACATTCAGATGTTCCCATTCACATCAAATGCTGTCACATTCAAATGCTTGACGGACTGAATCAGGTGTAATAAATAAGGGGTTAAAAACTTCTGTGTGATGAAGCCTGCAAAGGTTTTTTGAATCTGTTAGAGCAAATATTATGAAACTAATCTGCAAAGGTGGTTGCAGGTTTTCATTCCAACCAAAGCGAGGCACACCTCCTGTAATCAGCTTTTTGACAGCTGAGACCACAGCCAGTAACATGAGTCGCATAATTTTTTGGGAATAAGACTGGTGACTCGCGTATTAGAGGGCTGTATAACCACATATTAGTAAATACTGCTATATTTCTGCAACTCAGTGGAATATTCTAGAAAAAAAATGTTTGGGGTCAAACGAGATGTCAGTAAACACCCGGTGGTGGTTGTTGGCAAACTGACTTAAATGTAAAGTATTTTTAAACCATGCCTCCATACGTTAGTCTGTATTTTATATGCTTGCATGATTCACTTACAAATTTTGTGTTGAAAGTCACGATTTCCATTGCTCAGTGTATAGGAAAAGCACATCTTCACTCTCACACTGCAAACACACATAATTGCTTCATGTTTCTATCCAAGGTATCCAGATATATACTGCAACATTTAAATTTAATTTAATGTCTCCGCTGAGGAATGTGGATCACAGTCTCCTTACCAAGCATCAGTGCACTGGCTGGGATCAAGAGTCTTCGGCCCGACTGTGAAATTTCTGGATAAATGGATGACAGGACGTGCCCTGAAGTAATAATAACGAAAAACATCTAATCAACGTTAGGGTATTTCATTCTTTACAAGTAATAAAAATGTTCTCACAACCCATTTTTACTTATAAGCTACTTTTAAAATCACATACATTCCTTACAGTATTATACACTATATCGACAAATGTATGCACCTGACAGGGACTAGAATGACATCACATTCAAATACATAGACTTTAATATGGAGTTGGTCCGCCCTTTGCAGCTATAAAAGCTTGCACTCTTCTTGGAAGGCTTTCCACAAGATTTTGGAGTTTTTGTGGGAATTTGTGCCCATTTATTCTTTACAGCATGTATGAGGTCAGGACTGGCTCGCAATCTCCGTTCCAGTTCATCTCAAAGGTGTTGGATGGGGTTGAGGTCAGGACTCTGTGCGGGCCAGTCAAGTTCTACCACACCGAATCGACCATGTGTTTATGGACCTTGCTTTGTGCACTGGAGCACAGTTATGCTGGAATTGAAAAGGTTCTTCCCCAAACTGTATCCACAAACTTGAAAGCATGGCTTTGTCCAAAATGTCTTGCTATGCTGAAGGATTAAGACTGCTCTTCACTGGAAGTAAGAGGCCACCTGAATTCAATAATTAAGGGGTGTGTCCCAATACTTTTGTCCATATAATGAATATGAAAGCCTAACACTTAATCAGCACAAACACATGGGGCAAAAGCAAATACAATAACACAAAGCTTAACACACTCTTTAAGTGATTCAATAAGAAGTACATTTCACAGTAAATGACAATTTATGTACTGTAATAAAATGTAAAAACAGAATACTCATTGAAAATATAAATAAAATAAACAATCTACATAAATGCTCACTGTGTGTGTAATTATCATACAGTCTATTTCCAGGTGGGACTGGAGTTGAGAACCCTTGCCACAGAGCACCGAAACCCGTTCTGTGAGCTGATAAAATGCTTCAGCATAAAATAAAGCATGGACTACGCAAGTCATTTATATCACATCATGTCTGTGGCATTTGGAATATGACCAAAAGGTCAGTTGTGTGAGACTGGAGATCTTTAGTTGTTTCACTTTAAAATGCATATTATTTCATATTAAATCACATGATTCCTTGTTGAGTTAACAGTTAAATGTTTAAGTATAACTTTCACTATATATATTTTTTTAAATCTCTAAATGCAGTATACAATTTTTTTTAATCCACTTGTCTTCTTGGTCACCACAAAACTTGCCCGCACTCACTGTACACTGTATGTGTCCACAATTCAAATTGTACAGTCAACTGGCACAGGTAGTGCATATGCATGCAAAACACAAATAATAACAGATACAGATATATAGATGAAATCTATGTACTTTACAAGTAATTAACATCATTTGCATCATTCACGAGACATGCAAGTGTCTTGCAATAAATAAAGTTATTATTTTGTCAGTAACTATAAGCTCACTGCAGGAATGTAAACTATGATGCATTGCATCATATTGCAGAAAAAGGATTTTCATTACTGAATTCCCATAAAGGCCACTAGAGGGCCCTGTAACCTCAGTATTAATTGTATGCAGTTCAATTATTTCTACAATTTTTCACGCTTGTGTGGGCTTATCCTGCCTTCCCTATTAGTAAAGTTGTAATGTCATACTGACCTCAGAAGGGCTATGTGGTCATCGAGGGAGCCGACTAAGATGTCGGGGTATTGGTTTCCGTCCATGTCCATGCCTCCACTTAGAGAATAGCCAAATGTCTGGAACACACTGGAGCCCACAGACTTCCCTTCAATAACCTAAAAAAGCATTATAGTTTATGCATTGTACCCTAGTCTCCCAAAACAAAATATGTCAATCCAAATCCATTTGATTTGATTACCCTACCTGACTGGGTTCATTTTGTATTCCCTCCTTGCTCCCCATCCATATATAGACCTTCCCAGAATCATGGAAAGGAGCTCCTACTGCAAAATCTGCACATGAACCAAGAACCTGAAGCATTTAAGTCATTTTGAGGCATTTAAGTCACTTGTCCTATACCAGGTCAGTGGTGGTCTTATGGTGGTTTCTTTCAATCATTCAAATCAGAATCAGACTAATATTTGGAAGCTGATAAACTGTGCTTGGCTGCGGTCAGTAATCATTACAAATTCAACCTATATGGTAGGTGTACCTGATAAATTAACCAAAGAGTGTTATATTGGGTAAGAGTATATCCAATAAACCTAATAAACTGATGTCATTGATGATCATACTTTTATCACCACCAGCTGTGATCCTTTAAAATATAAAAAAATGCACCTTGGAACCCATCCTGATTGATGTCTCCTATAGCTGCCACAGCTATTCCAAATGCTGAGCCCCTGATGCCCTTCAGGACCATCTTTTTGTTCCCAAAAGATCCATTTTCATTCAAGAAGACATACACAGCTCCACCTTGTTCCTTGTTGCGGTCGAAATAGAATGGTGCTCCAACAATCAGATCATTCCAGCTAAGACAGGAATCCAAAAAAGACATAACCAGACTTCACTTAGTTTTGTTTATTTCTCTTTACTACACACGCATTTCACATTTTTTGGTGAACGGCTAGCGGACTGTCATAGAAAGGCATTCAGCCGGCAACTTGTTGACAAGTTGATGAGGACCTGTGGATCACCGGATGTCTGTCTGAAAGCAGACGTCCATGGAGCATGCAAGTGCCTTAGGCACAATGTAATTTGAGATAAGTGAGGAGAGATATTTGGTCTGCTGGGTATGAGCTCAAATAACGTGAGAGAGGGGTGGGGTTAACAAGGGAAAGTTTCAGGTGATGAGTAGCAAGTGGTGATCTTTATTATTCAATAGAATTTTATTCAATGTCATATTGCCTACGTTTATTAACACTGCATGTCAAATGTTTTTGTTAGCATAAAACAGCTATTCAGTAATAGTGTTTGGCATATTTTACACTGGGCAGCTTCATGTTTATTAAACTGTATGCCTTCATATGAAGAGCAGATTTTGTTGTGATCTGACAGTTTTTTCAAACTGTTATTAAAACCCACATATTACAAGGTTTGTATAATTTAGAATTTTCGCTTGGGATGATGGTATTTGGGAATAAAAAGTGAATGATGTTAGGCTGAGTCAGGAAACGCGACCTACTCGTCATTGTTGAGGTCCGTCACTGCTATGCTGCTCCCAAAGTAAGAGCCCACTTGATCTCCTGGAATTGTGACCTTGACTTCAAGGTGGAACTCCCCCTTCTTTGCAAGAGTGACTGACCCTCTGGACTCGTCTCTGGGTGCCCCTGTGACCACTGTGTACTCTTTTCTGTCCAATAACTTCTTCTCTTCAGTAACAGAATATCCTACAAAATTAAAGCAACTTCAGTCACCATCACATAACTATGATACAATCATGTAATTATTAATATGCAGTTCACACTATGCTCTGACCTGTTCACACTATGCTCTGAGGTGGACAGAGTAGCTTAGGCACTCAAGTAAAAGTACTGATGACTAAAAGTAAAAAGAGCTTAGCATTTGACTAGAAGTGGAGATGTATCAGATCAAAAACCTACTGTCTTCCCAGTAGAACTTCAACTGAGCTTAGTATCCACCAACTATCAATATAGAAGCAAAGTTTGCAAAGTTTGGAAGAAATCACTGCTGCTTGCAGTGTGGCACCAAATAAAAAATTGCAGTCATACCCATATAGCTGTTCCGCCTGCTCTGTGGACCAAAGTCTTTGTCGCTGTAATCCCAGCTGTTTCCTGGGCTGGTATCTCTCCATGTTACATGCACGTTGCCTGGTATACAAAGTACCCACTCATTCAGATCACTTTCCAGCAGGGTTAGTCAATTCTGCTAGTGAGCAGCACATGAAACTATACCCTATATGGACAAAAGTATTGGGACACACCTCTTAATTACTGAATGCAGGTTGCCCCTTACTTCCAGTGAAGGGCAGTCTTGATGCTTCAGCATACCAATACATTTTGGACTACGCCATGCTTGCAACTTTATGGACACAGTTTGGGAAAGACCCTTTTCTATGCCAGCATGACTGTGCCCCAGTGCACAAAGCAAGGTCCATAAAGACATGTTTGGATGAGTTCGGTGTGGCAGAGCCCCGACCTCAGCCCCATCCAACACCTTTGGGATGAACTTCTCGTCCAACATCAGTTTCTGACCTCATAAATGCTCTACAGAATGAATGGGCACACATTCCCACAGAAACACTCTAAAATCTTGTGGAAAGCCTTCCAAGAAGAGTAGAAGCTGTTATAGCTGCAAAGGGGTGGCCAACTCCTCTGCAGCTGAATGCAATGTCATTAAAGTCCCTATTTGTGTAATGGTCAGCCAATACGTTTGTCCATATAGTGTATGTCTAAAGGTTTGGAGACACATGCTCACTCTTCTTCTGGAACCAAGGCTGTTACTAGTGAGTTTGTCCCCATCAGTCCCCAAACAGTATTTCAGAATCCTGCTCCTACAGTAACCCGGCTTGCATATTTTAGCGTTTTCTGTGCTTCTCTACTTCCATTCACTCATTTTACTGTCCTAGATTAAGCACTAATGGTATCTACCCTGCCACAGGTAGCTGCCGGTGCAGCCGATGTAGACATCACTCTCTGTCATGCCCCCGGAAATGCCCATGTTGCACATGCCCTCCTTCTCCATATCGAAGTTGGGGTTACAGACTTCATATGTGTGTGCCTGCCAGTCATCAGAAGGGTCAAAGGTCAAGTCGTTGCCCCGCACAAAACATTTGCCCACCATTCTCCGCTGCTCCTCCGTTCCACCATGCACTATTTTTACATAGCGGTGACCACATGCCTGCCAGGTATGAGAGAGAGATAAGAATCAATAAGAAAGCGTGAAGCAAACAAATATTCTTCCAATGGTCTCAACACCACAATAAAGTGAATTAGCATGAACCATTCACCCATAGAAGAAAAGTAACCCTAAAGAAAAACATGATTATGTTTTTTTTTTATTAAATATTTTGGAGTACTATACAGAGTTAAACGGGTGTCCTTTCTAATCATGGACCAGCAGAAACCTACGGGTTATGACATGTTTCTTTGTAATCAAGGTTGTGTATCTTTTATGTTTGTATCTTTTATCAACATTGTAAAAGAACTATTGGCTTACCAGCACTCGTCCACCAGGCTGCTCTCTCTGTGTGGCTACAGTCACCCCCAGCCACATATTCTCTATCATCTCTGATGAGTCTGCTACATGACAGAGAACATAATGAAGAGCAATCAGACATTATGGAAATATTTAGACAACAGGCACAGAATACAGTGAAGGGAAACAAATACTGAGACGCTTCAGTTTTTATTACTTAATATAGTCACTGTTGAAACAAAATATCATTCCCAATCAACTTAGTTTCTGAGTTGTTTATATTTATCTTTGTTTATATTTACAGTTGTTTAAAACATTGTTTATATTCATGACTAAATTAGTTCATATTTATAAGAATAAAGTAAAAATGAATTATGTAAATTTGAAGTAGATCCACTACACTGGGAATATTTTAAAAATATTTGTTTTCTTTCACTGTATGTCCAACAAATGCTACATTGTTTCTGTAAATGACAGCACATTTAGAGAAGTGATTGCAAGTTCCTTATATTCTGTGGATTAGAGCTTAATCGATATAAAAAGAACTGTCTCACTGATACCAGTTGATATCCACTAATAACACTGTTGGAATTCTGATGCAAAAATACCAGCTGATATTCCTCGTTTTTTGCTTTAATACTTGGCTAAACTGTGAATGGGGGCTGACCTAAATGTAGTTACGGATGACTGGTAATAAACAATGACTGATGGGTTGATTTAATTTAACATATTGCATTGTCATAATGCAACAATATATTAATAATATTGTATTGTTGCGCTCATGTTTTCTGGCACTCTCTCTTTTTCTTTTTTCTACTCTATGTAATCCTGTCCTGCCCGTATTTATTTAGTCTTATTTTTCTGTTTTTGTTATTTGTGTTGCACCATGCTCCTAGAGCAATGTTTTGTTTTATTGTGAAACAATATGTACATGGCTGAAATGACTCCTGCTTGACTTGAGTTGACTTTAATGTAGTTAAAAATTAACTAGGCTTCGGTAGTTTAGCAACACTGAAGCAGCCATATATTCCTAATATCAGCATATAGTCTTAATATGGTCCTAACTTATCAACTTACCAAACAGGGTTTATTATACTAGATCCAAGAAGTTTGAATAATAAATATGTATTAAACTATTTATTATATAAGCCAAAACCTTTGATATAAGATACATACTCTAACAGAAAAGGGCCTAGAAAGGGGCCTACAAACATTAATGTATGAGCAGTCACCATTGTTTCTGTAACTTTAATCAAATTCTTTTTGGAAAAAAACATCAGGACAGTCATTGCTGGTGTAAATAGCTTTCAAGCTGCTTGCAATCCAAAAATCAACACAGAAAGTGAACTACTTAATAAACAAAAGCATGAGGCCCAATTCACACAGCATTACATATAGAAGTGCAATGTTTGCAGAAGAAATGACCAAACATAACTGGTTTCTACATTTCTACATTCAACATAGACTGTTGATACAGTCACGGCGTGAGCATGTGCGGTATGTCAGGACTCAAGGTTCTAGTATTTGATGTTAACTACAGAACACACAGGTGAGTTTTGTTTTCTTATGAGATCAGGTCATAAAATAAATCTGGTCAAAGTGAGTATACTTAAATATAAAGACAAATAACACAGACAGTCACCTAGATCATGTTTCAAACCATCTGCAGACACCAAACCTGTGCCTGTGTCTGAATGTGATGCTAGCCAATTACTGTGGGGGGAGGAACAGGAGGACTAGTCTTTTGAACATAATAATCTGCGGTGAGCCACTCAAACAGGTGAAGTTTTGCTGTGGCCGTGTCAGAGCTTGTTGGAACGTTTTCAGTCATTTGAGAATAAAAAGAGGGGATTTTGGAAACTATTTATGTTTTCTTAGTCATGTGGGTTGGTTTAGTAGAGACTTCATTTGCAAACAACCTTATGAGACTCTACACTATAAACTTTAATAACTATAAACTTGTTTCAAACATCATGTCTGAACATGTGTGTGTTTACTTAAAGGTAGTCCAGTATGTAGTGAAACATATATATTAAGCCAACACACAGAAGTACCTTTTGTGGTATACTATTCAGAATCTATACTTTCTCACTGCAATGCAAAGAAGAGCAGACAAGCTGCTAGGTCCTGATAGTTCACTTAAGTCTAGAGACAAAGTAGTCCTAGTCCATTATAGGTTGTTTTCTGATGTATCAATGATTTAAAAATACTGTTGTATTGTTTTGCAAACTTAAATCAATTACTTGTCTACATCACTGATTGTATTTAACAAGCCAATGCACGCTTTGCTGTATTATGTCAAACATAAATGCTAGCTTTTGACCTCCATCATCTCACTTCACATAGAAACTGGAAAGGATTTATTTGAGTTATTAGTTCTCTATGTATTAATTAATTAATTAATCAATTAATTATCAGAGCCGCTTAACTAGGATTGTGGGGGTTGCGGGGTATACATAAGCATAAGCAAGTGATGTGTGTTATGTCTCATGAAGCTTATGAAGTCCTACACACACACATATACATACATATATATATATATATATATATATATATATATAGAGAGAGAGAGAGAGAGAGAGAGATCCAGA